>VKOC01016230.1:0-11587 GCA_009364415.1 Spea multiplicata
TCCAGAAATGCCCTATGCCCCCATTTAACACGCACACACCCTATACCCCCATTTAACTAACACACACACACTCTCTCTCTCCCCCCTCTCTCACCGGTGCTTCCAGCCGGGGCAGCGGGTTGACGTCTCCTTCCGCTGCAGCCGGAAGGAGGTGGAGTTGGCAACAGGGGGTTTGTATGCGTCCGTCGCGCATACTTTCCCCGGCTGTCAGAGATCAGAGTTCCCCGCACCGGTACCGGTAAGTGTGTGTGTGTGTGTGTGTGTGTGGGGGGTGTTAAATGGGGGGGGGCAGGAGGATCCAGGTCCCCTGCAGCGGTGCAGGAGATCTGGATCTTAGTCTCATAATCAGACCTCTATTTGAGGTCTGATTAGAAGACAACCCCGATTAGAAGACGAGGGGTATTTTTCAGAGCATTTGCTCTGAAAAAAACCTTGTCTTATAATCGAGCAAATACGGTATTTTAACAACATGAAGAATTACTTCCTTAGCAACACTTAGACTGTAAGTCAAATTGTTGTGCTGTATACTACATGCTATGTCCTGTATACCCATTGTACAGCGCTATGGAATATGATGGCGCTATATAAAACAATATATAATAATAATAACAACAACAACGTTAATCTTCACAAGGCCTTACTATCTGACACAGACCATCTCCATCCAATACTTACCTGAATGAATGCATGTAGTTGTAGCTTACTAGATTTATCAACTTAAGCATCTGCTACAGCACTAAAGTCATCCCTGAGGAGCGCCAGACATTCTAGAAAGGACATAACAAACTGTACAGGAAGCAGAAAAAAGGAAGAGTCATGTTGGGGAGAACAATTATTCCATAAAGGTTTCTCATGCAGAGTTTATTATTATTATTATTAATTCCTTACTCATTCTTCAGTATAATGCTTCTAAACCTAGTTTCATTCAGTATGTTAATAATTTCATAAAACTTTGCAGTTCCATAGTAAAGATTGCATGATACATTTAACTAACACAATGTAAAGGTCTATTACAGCAAACAAAGTCTAAAGGACAATGTCTATTAAAGTGGTCTTAGTGGGACTGAAGTGCAACCATCCTTGAGTTTCATAAAAGAAACTTGGTACTTAAAACTCAAGAGTTTAGCAAAGACCTCAGAGTCTCCAACGCAGTCAAGATCACCAACAAAATACACACTGTATAGATATATACATAAAGATTAATACTTCCCCCACCATAAGCATTGTTCTAAATAGTGACAGCAAGTAGGCAACTGTCTTTCTTATCCAGAGACATTCATGTGAAAATACTGAGAATAGCACCTTTTTCTGGAACGCATACACTAGGGGGCACTGCAGCATCTTCTAAAATCCCACAATATCAACTCTATGATAGATAATAAGTGCCTTCAATGCCTTGGACTTGTGCACTAGCATACAGAGGATACTATGATGTTGAACTACATAAAAGTATAACAATGCAATAGGCTTTCAAAGTGAATAATGTGCACACCATGATACAAGGCAGGCCCGTCTCAAACAAGAAGTGGTTCCAGGACAACTCATTGTTACACTCTTAGGGGCCAGAAAAATAAGGATACATCCAGAGGAACACGTGTGCAAGCAATATTTCCAGCATGCAGGGGTGTCCAGAGATGTAACCCTGCAGTGCTACACATACAGTCTTTCAGCAATATCATTAACTGACATTTAATAGGAAATAGGTTCTTTTTATTGACGCATGGCAGGCCTTTAGACTGGCAGAATGGTGCGCAATTAAACATGAAACCTCCGTCCTTGTTGTTACCAACTAAGTTTTAATTACCAAAGGAGGGCAGGTGAGTAAAAATGTAGAAAAGGGTCTTTCATTTGAGTTGATTTTCTTACATATTGCTACATAACCTGAAATGGTTATTGAACAAACTGATAGAGGTAGGCTTAGGCAATGCTGCGTGCACACTGAGTGAAAACAAGCTTTTGGAGTTCAGAGAGTTGTCGTTTGTGGGAAAAATTCTCCAAATGGACAAAAATAGCAAATGCAGAATCTCCGGTTTCTGTCCTAGGCCAACTGCTATTTAATGAATGTGTTTATTAATCTTGCAGTGGACATTGAAAACATTGCCACATATGATACAAAACGTAGTAAAATAATACAGTCTGAAGTGGACATTATTTCTTTGTAAGGATAGTTGGTCAAATTGGAGGACTAGGCACCAGATGAGATTTAATGTTGACCAAAGTTACACATTTGGGGAAAAATGAAATGGGCAAATTATACTTTAAATGGGGTTCTGTTAGGGAAGTCATTAAACAAGGACTTGGGAATAATTGCAGGCAAACTCGGCAACAGAGTGTGATGGCAGTATCTTTCTGGCCGACTGACATGTACAAAAAAGTAAAACGTTTGCCTTTGTATAAATCATTGGTAAGGCCCCCAACTCTAACATGCATTGCTATCCTTGGTATTATGGAAATGTGCAGAGGTGGGTCACAAAAATAAAAGGCTGTGGAACACCTCCTTAGTTATGAAGAAAGGCTACAGATGTTCAATGTGTTTACACTCGAATTGAGTCAGAGTGAAAATGTATTTATACATTATATTGAGCAAGTAGAAGACATAGTTCTTCTTAGAATAAACAGCAGTCATAACAATAGCACCTAAAAGGTCGTGAAAAAGCCCTGCTCTTGGTCATTCGTCTAACAATAACCCCTCAAAAAGCAAAATGGTCATTGCTTCTAGCTGCACCCCTCCATTGAGCAACACACACACCTAAACAAACAACACAACACAAACCTCGCAACCATGAAGACACATTCAATGCACATCTAGCGCTGTCAGGAGAAACTCCACATAAAGAACATTCATTGGTTACACACAGCACATATTCCTTAAAGTCACGCACAGACATAGCGATTTGTCTTAATCCTCGAAAGAAAATATGCGTCTCCGCTACCTAATGCAGGTGCATTTACGGGTGTGTGGATGAAAACACTCCTTAGAAATATAAAACATATATAACATGCAACGTTATACCAACCCATTCCAATGGAAGCAGCGCACCCGGTCTTCTCTTTAATATCATTGCGAATAGCAGTAGCAACTTCATCAGGAGCCAGTCTAGTTTCTGCAAGGATTTCCGTAATGTCGGCTAGAGCTTCATCACAGCTGACAGCCTCAATATCGTGAGTGTAACTGGTGGATCAGACAACACAAAACAAAGAGATTACTTAATCTTTTTAGAAAGTATGCAGTGGTCATACTTTATTAACTCAAAACGTAGAAATTAGTTACAGCAGCTGCCACTGTCAGAGTACACCCACTATCTCCATGATTCCACTACAGGAAGCATTCATTTAGATGATTACAAACAGGTCATCTACTGTGACGGAACTTTCTACCCTGTACTATGGATGGCAAGCTTATAGGGCAGCGAGGCACTGAAAACATTAGTACCTCCCGTTAAGTGATACCAATTCATTGTTCTGCTACAGTTGGTAAGATTTTGGTAAGAATTTGACTGGACCACACAGAGCCCTGACCTCAACCGCACTAAACACCTTTGGGATGAACAGGAACTGAGCCAGGTCTTCTCATCCAACATCAGTGCCTGACCTCACTAACACTCTACTGGATGAATGGGCAAAAATTCTCACAAAACACTCAAAAATCTTGTGTTCCCAGAAGAGTGGAAGCTGTTAAAGTCTATGAATTTAGAATGTAATGTCATCAAAGTCCCTGTAAGTGTAACGGGCAGGTGTCCCAATACTTTTGTCCATATAAAAACCACACTTGCCAACTGCATTTTATTTAACTAAAAAAATATGTGTATGTATATATATATATCTGCAAATAAACATTTAGTCGGAAGAAAACTTGGTGTTATGTCATACCTTGCTAATGTATTGTACATAGTTATGGCAACCTCCTTGTAGGCATCAAAATCATAGGGGACAACTTGAAGATCTGGGCAGAGTTGCTTTGCTTTCCCAAAGAACATTCCATTTTTTACTCCGGCCTTCCTAGTATGTGACAAGAACGGTGGTCAGAAAAAATGAAATAAACAAAAACAAAAAATGATTTGACTAAACGATTGTACGTATGTATAAAAAAACACTATGCATGTGGGGCATTATTCTACTAAGGGGATGTTGTTGAACAAAAAGCAGGTTTTTTTTTTTTATCAGCGGCAACTAATTTGTGGAAGGAATCATTAGCAAAGTTGCAATGTTTTGTGTTTTTTTTTACATATTCAAACAAAGTACAGAAAAAAAGTGGCATAAAGAGAAGCCATATCTGTCCTTGAAAATTATATGATTTTTGTGGGTACAGTAAGCATGGAAAAGGAAATTAGTTTATATCACTTAGAGAAAGATATCACTTAGAGAAGAAGAATCCCAGGTAAACCCTGTTGACCATTATTATTTCCGAATTCTCCGTGTAGAGTATACATTTGGAAATCCCAAGATACACAAAGCATAATATGCCCTTAAAACACAGAATCACAGAATTATACAGCAGGTTTATGAATTATGGGTGATATTTATTAGGTCTGTATGCTTGCTATATACACACACACAATACCTTGCTTCATAACTACAGGATGCAATTTCCGCTAATGATAAATTTGAGGCATCCAAATCCAGTCCATTTCTTTGTGCGAAACCTGAGCTTTCGTGGTTAGATGGAGCCTCCTTATTGGGAAGTTCTGAAAAACAAGACATTTAGAAGTACTACCCCATAATACATTGTTTTAATACTGTTTAGGTAGAGCTTTTAGCATAAATAAATGTAAGGATGTTTTTTTACAGTGGGTTAAACAAATACTTTAGAAGAAAACTTTTGGCTTAAAACTAAAGAAAGGCACATCAGTTTGTGGTCTGTTCACGGAAAGATTAAAGCCAAACATCAATTAGCAACGAAACTGCTCTTGTGTTGTTCTTAATGATTACTAATCTTTAATATTCTTAGATCTAATCCATCAATAAAGCACAAACAAGTATAAAGGCTCAATTTACTTTTCTTCTGTTGCAGCTAATGTATAGAGGAGACTTTATTGATCTATCTACTATGTTGATGAGAGGAAGTTTTTTTAACTATTTTATAATGAAGTTAAAAACTAAATTGTGCTTGTATGTCATTCCACTATAATTGTGTGGATACCGTTAATAGATAATCTTTTTGTTTGCAATAAGATACATTTGAGGCTAGATGTTGTTTTCACATGTTAGCCTGTCTAGGTTGTTACCGGCATTGATGGGACGTAACAGTACAACAGTATAACATTGTGAACCTGGATGCAAGGAAGATCGGGTGGTATTGAGAGAAGCATGATTTTCTTATGGAAAGACGTTAGACAAGGTTCCTGGAAGAAGTCATCATGGCAACATACATACCAGCCTTGCCGTTCAGCACTTTGTTTTGATAATATTGAAACTCAAGATGGGGATCGGCTCCTTCGCGTAACAACTGCCTCCCAGCACCTCTATTGCTCGTAACGGCTACTGGTTTTCCTGCGGGGGAAATTCAGACAGTTAAGCATGGAAAAGCTCTGGCCTACTCTACAGAATTAAACACTTTTGTAACTAAATACAGGATTAGAAATATATTTTCCAGTACTGCTAAATGGCCAAACCTTTCCCAGAAATAATTCTTCAATCATGTTAAATTTTGCCTCATTTTGCATTTTAGCCAGGAACACTTATCATATGACACTCAAGTAGTTTGTTGCTATAGAAACTGAAAAATGCCTTACAGTTTCCACAATCTTTTCATTTGATTTTGCTAGGGCTCAACAAACTCTAGGTGCCATGTTGCCACGGTGACAAGAAATAACTTCCTGGCGCCTATGGTTTTGCAGGCTTTGCTCCAGGAGTAGGGATAAAGAGGTATCCCAAATAAAGGATTTACCTTGTTATGTTCTTGAATTCAAAGAGGAGGTGGTGGGGTGCAGTGGGGTCACATGGAGAAAGTGAGTTTGTCTGGGTATGTTAGTGTGTGTGTTTGTGTCTGGTTGCGAATGTGAGTGTGTATACATATGTGTTAGCTTGTGTTACTGTTGAGTGATTGTGTTAGTGCAAGCTTTTGGATGTGAGTGTCTGGGTATGTTAGTGTGTGTGTTTGTGACTGGGTGCGAATGTGAGTGTGTGTACATATGTGTTAGCTTGTGTTACTGTTGAGTGATTGTGTTAGTGCAAGCTTTTGGATGTGAGTGTCTAGGTACGTTAGTGTGAGTGTGTGGCTAGTTAAATAAAGTCCATTTGTGTGCACATAATCTCAGTATATATGCACCTGTCCTGAAAGACTCCAGAGTCTGCAACACCAAGCATGTGGTACCATGAAGACCACCAAGCTCTGCAAACAGGTCAGAGACAAAGTTGTGGAGAAGTACAGATCACTGAACATCCCATGGAGCAACATTATTCATTTATTGATTTTTAACAGTTTATTTTTCTGCCTGCAATTTCTGGCAATAACTACTAACATTGCATGATCTATTATAGTTTTTTGTTTTGTCGAGATCAGCTCCCAATCTTGGAGTAATAATGCTCTAGTAGGTAACTTATCTATCTGTTTCCCTGCTAAATGAGATATAGTGTCAAAAATCTTTTCCCAACATTCGACTAAATTGGTACATGTCCAATATATATATATATATATTATATATAATATATATATATATATATTATATATATATATATCCATCCAAGTACCCTTGGCTTCTTGGCATCTCAACATACATTTTGTTTTACTGGGTTTATCTTATGAAGCCTTGACCACATACCACCTGTTAATTATTTTAAAGTAAATCTCTTGTAAGTTTAGGCAATGAATATTCTTCATAACCTGATTCCAAGATTTTATCGCCTATCTTCTGTGGGAGAATTGCTATCTATATTTAAATCTCTCTTCCATTTCCTCCAGACAGGTGGGGATCATCTAATTCCAAAATTAGGGCTGTACAAAGTATTAAGGCTTTCTGTTTAATCTGATTATCAAATATTTTCATTAATTATTTTTCCATCACTATTCCCCTCAAAAAGGGAATAATGTAAATAATTCTTTATTCTTATGTAATGAAATATTTTATTTTTTTTTAGAGATGCCGTATTGGACATTCAGCAAGGAAAAGTCTTTAAGTTTATTTCCTTCCATAAATTCCTCTATTCCATTTATCCCAATATGTTTCCATTCATTAAAGCTTATATCTGGAACATTTTTATTTTGGAGCTTTATTGGGGCCTTCTTGGTTATAAGATCATTAAAACCATTTTTTTCTTAAAACTCTGCCAGAATAATAATATTGAGTTAAGTGATGTCCCTTTGAGATTTTCCACATATATCTAACTCTTTTTTTCTGCAGCCAAAGAGGTATTTCTAAATCTTTCAGACCCAAGATATATTGTTCATTTATATACCAGTCAGATTCGTTTGACTGTAATAATTGCATTTTGTATATATGAAATAGCATAGACGATTGCCAGTGATTAGGAATTTTAGGAAGACCCAGTCCTCCTAAAGTATATCCATTATTAAGAAATGGAAAGAATATGGCACCACAACACACCTGCCAAGAGATGACCGCCCACCAAACTTAGAGACCAGACAAGGAAGGCATTAATCCGAGAGGCACCAAAGAGACCAAAGATAACTCTGAAGAAGCTGCAAAGTTCCACAGCGGATATTGGAGTACATAGGATCACTTTAAGCTGTACACTTCACAGAGCTGGGCTTTACAGAAGAGCGGCCAGAAAAAAAATCCATTACTTAAAGAAAACAATAAATGTTCGCCAAAAGACTCAAACATATAGAAGGAGGAGCTCTGGTCAAAACTGAGCTTTTTGTCCATCAAGGAAATCGTTATGTCTGGCGCAAACCCAACACCTCTCATCACCCCAAGGGGATGGTTTTCATTGGCAAGGACTGGGAAGCTGGTCGAGATTGAAGGAATGATGAATGACACTAAATGCAGGGAAATTCTTAAGGGCAACTTTATTCACTCTTCCAGTGATTTGGGACGGAGGTTCACCTTCCAGCAGGGCAATGACCCTAAGCATACTGCTAAAGCAACACACGAGTGGTTTAAGGGAAACAATTAACTGTCTTGGAACGGCCTAGTCCAAACCCAGACCTCAATCCAATTGAGAATCTGTGGTATGATGTAGGCTGCAGTACGCCAGCGGAACCCATCTAACTTGAGAGCTGGAGTAGTTTTACCTTGAAGAATGGGCAAAAATCCCAGTGGCTAAATGTGCCAAGCTTACAGAGATGAACCCCAAGAGACCTGCAGCTGTAATTCCTGCAAAAGGTGGCTCTACAGGGTGTTGACTTTTTTCTGTTTTCTTTACAGAAGTCTTACTTCTTGTTTGTCTCACAATAATACATATTTTATTTTGCATCTTCAAAGTGCTAAGCATGTTGTATAAACTAAATGATACAAACCCATTTTAATTACAGGTTGTAATGCAACAAAATAAGAAAAATGCCAAGGGGGTGAATACTTTTTGCAAGGCGCTGTAATATTGTATAAATATGTGCAGGGCCAATATAAAGAGGTCTTCAGTGACCTGTTCATTAACAGAAATATACAAAGGACCAAAGGTCATCCTCTGAGACTGGAAGAATGAAGATAAGTAAGGGCAGTAAGGGTAGGGGGTTTCTTTTGCTTTCCTTTACACCAAAAGCAGGAAGGTTAGGTAGAAGGGTTGAACTTGATGGAGAAAGTCAATTTATATATAGTTCTCAATATACAAAATAGGTTGGAAAAAAAGCTTATATCTGGAACTAGGTATGGAAATCTGGCATTCAGATAATTCAGTAACAAACGCTGGTTTTGAGAGAGAAGTACAAAGGGTACAAAATACAATGAAGGATTTTTCCCTGCAGACACAAAACGAAGCACTTTATCTTCTGTACTGATTGCAGCACACATTAGTATTCTGCTCATTGAGCAGACAAGTCAAGCTACGTTCGATCTGTAGTGTCTTTGTACACTAGGGCTGTGCGCTTGAGTTTTTTTTCTTTGTTTCACCGTCCTCCCTGCTGAAAGGAATCGTCATTACAGTATCGCCTACAGTGGACATCCACAAACAACCTTTGATTAGACAACAGAGTAATAATATATTAATTTTAATGATCGGATTTAAGATAATTTTAATAGTAGATTTTTAGTTGCTTTCTGTGGTACATAATAGGCTAATTAATCTAGCTAATAATCTGCTACAGATTGTAATAGGTACGTGTCTGACATCATCACGGCATAGGCTGTTATGAAAAATATCTTACGTTGGTTAACAATTCCAGTCCACTTGAGTCTGAGATTTCTTAATGAAATACCGTATTTGCTCGATTATAAGACGAGGTTTTTTTCAGAGCAAATGCTCTGAAAAATACCCCTCGTCTTCTAATCGGTGTCGTCTTCTAATCAGACCTCAAATAGAGGTCTGATTATGAGACTAAGATCCAGATCCCCCGCACCGCTGCAGGGGACCTGGATACCTCCCTATATGCCACTCTGCCCCATAATATGCCTTTTAACCTCCTAAATGCCAGAGTGGCATGTAGGGGTATAAGGCATTTCTGGAGGCAGAGTGCTCTATACAATGCCTTTTAACTCCCTTAATGCCACTCTGCCACCTGAAATGCCTTATACCTCCCTATATGCCACTCTGCCCCATAATATGCATTTTAACCCCCTAAATGCCAGAATGGGATATAGGGGTATAAGGCATTTCTGGAGGCAGAGTGGCACATAGGGGTCAAAAAGCATACCATGGGGCACAGTGGCATATAGAGGGTTAAAAGGCATATCATGGGCCACAGTGCCATATTGGAGTGGCAAGCCTGGGGGCAGATGTGCGTAACTGGGGGACAGGTTGGAAAATACAAGGAAATAAAAACAAAAAAAATATTTTTCTCAATCATAGCTTTTATTAAAAAAATAGTTTACATGAATTAACATTTACTGGTAAAACTTTTTTCCTTTAGGGTCGTCTTATATTCAGGATTTTTCTTTTTTTTCCCTAAGTTAATATTCAGATTTTGGGGGGTCGTCTTATAATCAGGGTCGTCTTATAATTGAGCAAATACGGTATTAGCAATCACTCCCATCGTGCCAAGTCTGCCAGTACATGCCGGGACCTGCGTATGCCTGGGCATGATCAGACTGTGATTGCTGTTAACAATCATATATATACAGTATCTCACAAAAGTAAGTACACGCTTCACATTTTTGTAAATATTTCATTATACATATATATATTCATGTCATAACAATGTAAAGTAGAACAGGAGTGTACAGCCTGTATAACAGTGTAAATTTGCTGTCCCCTCAAAATAACTCAACACACAGCCATTAATCTCTACACCTTGGCAACAAAACTGAGTACTTTTTTTTTTTAAAAGCACTTTCTGTTATTTTAAAAATATTTTACTTTTCTACAAAAGCTAATGAAATCTCATAGTTCTCAGGAGAGTCTGGAGACTTGGAAGCGGCCGCAGAGCATCCTGGAGTGGGCTTTTGGTGTTGCAGAATGCCTCGCTATTGAGGCACTCGCCTGCTAAGCTCTTTTAAATCAGGTGTCCGTCACCATATTATATATGGCGGATATTGACATCTGGGGGAGAAGCCACAAATGGCCCCTGCTGCTGACCTCAAGGCATTACAGCAATACTGTTTGGGTGAATAAAGCAATCAACGGGATGTTTTTCCATGACACGTCAATTGTCATGAAGGGGTCAATTACATCAAAGCAATCCTACCTCTGAGGTCTGGTCGGTTACGAATACCCACAGATACAAAGAAGCAGTCCATATCCACGTGAATAATGCAGTTCTGGCACTTGGTTATGTTTGAAACAGATCTGGCTCCTATAAAAAGAAACACATTACGTTTGAATTACAGTCAGAAGGAAAAAAGGGACTTACTATGTTTGCATAAACAAGGTCTGACCGTAAAGCCAGATTAGGTCTACCTTTCCTACTGTTCCTTATTCATGTATTAAGTAGTTTTTCAGTTCACATCAGCTGGGAGCAGTAAGTCTGTGTCAATGAGTGCTGGCATTGGGAAAGGGTATTCACATGCCTAGTCCAGGACAAAACCCAGATGCAACACGTACTTTCCACATGCATGCTACCTGGCTAGAATTACTCAAATGAAGAAGATACACTTTTGGAAATGTTCTGTATTGGCCATCCATTATATAGGTTGACACCTCGAAATATGTGAACAGGGCTGAGCACAACTAGGCGACTGTGGCTCTTTAGGGCTGTGGTCGCTGGGAAGATACACACAGCGGCACGTTACATTTTTATTGCAGAACCTGATCTGCAGTGGGAGCAATGATAACGACAGTTTATTTTAGAGGTTTAGAGAGTGTGGTAGATAAATGGAACAGCTTCCAAGCAGCTTCCAAGCAGAAGAGGTAGAGTCTCATACAGTTACCATCTCATGGTAAAGACAAAACTCATGGTAATCCCGCCATCTGCTCTGTCCATTTTTCCTGACATCTCTGTTAGTGTTGACAACTCCACTATCCAACCAGAATCAAATGTAAACTTCTGACCCTGACCTATAGAGCCCTCAACAACTCTGCTCCACCTTACATCTCT
>VKOC01016233.1:0-10550 GCA_009364415.1 Spea multiplicata
GGTATTTTTGTATGCTCTGGATTAGTTTCTTCCTGTATACACAGGTTTGTAAATATATGTGAAGAGGTGTATAAACTCACATAATATAAAAGACTAAATTATGAGCAATACATTTGTGGGATTTACCTGGCAACTCAACAATGTAACATTGATGTCAATAAACTTGATTAGAAATGTGTGGCCCATCTACTTTGTGGCCATTTACCCCTCACATATATAATTTGTTATATACTTAGACACAAACTATGGATGAAACGGCCACCACATGGATTTCGACATAACAGGTTGCTGGCAGCACAGCAAATATGGCTACGAAGAATCCCACTGCTTGTCTACCATGTGATGGAACAAGCATTGCTTTACATACATCATCCAATCATAGATATACCACTTCCCATGATAAACTATAGCTCAGATCTCAATTGCAGCATGGTCTAGGCCACTTTCTCATTGAACAGTGAACTATTTTCCATTCTGGCTCTGTGTCCTGAGCTACCAGCATTTGCCACGGGCTGGGAGTCGTATTATCTTGCTACCCAATCATCCATAATAATGGCGCAAATTATTGTTTGGCATCTAATATATTGTCTTCTGAGCCCTGAAAATCGATCCAGCCAATCAGAACTAATATCTTTAATGGGCATACAGTTAATTTCCAAGATGCATTAATTAAGGTGAAGGATCGCTAAAATGAAAAGGAGTCAGCATGCTACCATGACTCCAAAAGAGTCTGATCATTACATTAACCTATTTAAATGAGCACTCCAGGCCTCTTTTGGATATGAGAGTTCATTTGGTATGAGTTACACTGCATTTTACAGTATGCAAATAGGTGTAGATATTATTACGTTATTGGAAATAGAAAATAAGACTTCTATCTCAGTTAACTCCTCCCCAGCCTCCTCTCCTGAAAGCAGATAGCATACTGCGATATGCTTCTTGGACATGCTCACTCGAACTTTCATTCTTTTAATGGGAGCAGCAAAAGCTGATCCCATGTATGCTATATGAACATAGGCTCCCACTATCCTGCCCACTTTGCGCCCATTCCCCACGCACTACCGCATATTACCTATCCACTATCCAGTTAACGGTAGCCACCAGTTAAACGCTAACCAAGGTTTGCTTTGCCCCTATGATTAGCTAGCTCCAACCCCTGAACGAGAGCGAGCTGCGGCTATAAGTTCCCAGATATGCTTATAGGATTGTTTTTAATATGAAATTTAACATTTTTAAAAATATGTTGCACTTTTTTTCTTGTGGTGAATTAACATTTTTAAAAATATGTTGCACTTTTTTTCTTGTGGTGAATACCCACAAAATACATTTTTTATAAAATATATTAACAAAGAATCTGGCAGATGATCTGTAGATTGACATTTATGGGGAAAATCATTTTCATTGTTAATATAAGCTTTTGCTGAAAGTGAGAATTTTCAAATGCCTGGAAAAGTGAACTGATAACCTTTTGGGTTTATAGTGCTCTGCCTGCGAGAACAGCTATATTTCTGGAACACGCTGTAAGTCTTTATACTGTAACAGCAGTCTGTCCAAACTTTGTCTTTATTAATCAATGACTTTTAACACCTGCAAAGTTTTTTTTTTTTAGTAACAGGCACTTGGATATTAAAGCTATATAGAAAAGCCGCCTTTTGCTAGTTAAACACAATAGCAGTGTCAGTGTCAAATTATATATAATTTAATTCAATATACTTATATATATATATATATATATACATGGAAAAAAACACAGTATAACTTCTCACTTTTCGAGAAGAATTTTCCCTTTTTGTCATGTCGTTTTTCCTGCATGGTAACGCCACAAAAGAAGACATAGCTCCATATCTGTCGGCTCTTCCAAGAGCTTATGATGTCGGAAAAATGTAACTGCCGTCTCTTTGTTTCATATTACGTTGCAATAGAAATCTTTGGTCAACATTGTATGAGTGGCACTCGCCATACAACTACTAACAATATCGAAAGAGCAATAATAACTGACAACATCCAAGTTGCTTCAGGCGTAAAACGAATTGCTTCAGGTAGTAGAGTGCGATAGCCAGTAGAGCACATGGTAAAGTGGCACCTAATTATTGTCTTTGCCAAAAATCCTGGTCTCTGCCCTTAAGGCTGGGGATGCATCATGGAGGTGTTTTTGGTGAGGGGCGCACCATGCTCCCATTGTTGGCTGCGCTGAAATACGCACTGCACACACTTGTGGATCCTTCAGCACCGTCATGGGCTGGGACTAGAAATTATACTTTTTTTGTCCTCATGTGTCATCATTTTTGCACATGTGCCCATGATTTTTGCAAAAGTTTTTTTTTAAAGAATTTATATTTTCATTCTGGTCACTTGTCATTGTTTAGTGTATGTGCACCCAAAATACCACATTGGAGCTGGGTTTCTGAAGATGTGTTTTTTTCTGGATGAAGTGGTATATGGCAACCATCTCCCCTTTAATACTGCAGTGGTCTTCTCATACTATACATACTATTTCTTTTACTTGGCTTTGTCATTACAGTGAATAAAGCTGATTTTAATTAATGTTACTTACACGTTTTAGTAGCTTTTTTGTGCAGCAAAAAAAAAACATAATAAGAAACATAAAGTCATGCTTGAGACAATAAAACAATATTATTTCATTGCCCTATCTTTCATTGATAACATGTTATCATGTCGTTATATGTTATATATAATTTTGCTTCTGAAATTGGATCTGTATTGGGCATGCCTGTTAATTGGCTACAAATGGTACACGGTAATTAAAGAAAAAATACTGTACAACTCATTTCTAGTAGTTCTAATTGTTCTAATTGTTAATCGAGATTATAAACGATCGACACTAATGAAGTCTCTGCATGGTGTATGTGACGTTAAAAAACATTGCATCTAAATTGTGACTTCTTCAATTTTGTAAAAATCTTTTTTTGTAGTGCATTTGAAATAACAGCCAACAATGCATTTTTTCGCACAGCTCAGCTCAGCTATTGTTAATCGCACTTAATTTTAAGTGAATTTAAAACGAGAAGATAATGTTGAAAATAACATATCTGTTAATTGGACTTACTGGAAAGTACAGCGCTGTATTGTCAAAGAGAAAAGTTCGACTGTCATAACCCCACACCTTCTAAATAAATTCCAGATTCTTGCAGAAAAGGTTCGCCATAAACCTCAAGACAGTAATTGTGAAAAGCAATACAATGGACTGAAACACTAAAAACAGTTTATGTTTATTTTTGTCATTCTTCTGATTTTCTTCATTCGTTCATGATCTTCTTGGATCTGTGCTAATTTAAGAATAGCATTCACGTCATGCATGTTAGGGACGCATAGTGACAAAAGGCATATAAAAATATCAAAAGTGGCTGTTTGTTATATACGAATGGGCGTGCATTGTCTTAAGCTTTGAATAATTAACCAAAGAATAGCACAGTAAAGAGAAATTAATGAGATGAGAGAGATTTTAGAGCCAAAGGCCACAGCATAACCATGAATATCTTAATATCTCAATAAGAAAAGGAAAGGTCAGTTGTAGATCGCTGTTCATAGTTATAAACTGTAACACAAAAACGCAATAAAACAGTAAAGCTGCAGGATTTTCCTTTAGAACCAACTAGAGAGGGTTACCTAGCACATATCCATAATGCGGGTTATCGATTATATTATTAATGGCTCTTGAATATGTATAAAAATTGTCTTGCAAAATGTAATTGTTTGATTTTTCCTTGGTTTTTATAACTTAAGTTAGACAAATAAATAATATTTTACATAGAGAGTAATATACCGAGTTGGACCTCACATTAGGTAAGCGATCATAAGCTACGGGTGTTTTGAGCTTATTGACCACTTTAGAAGTATGTTGGACCCCAAGGATGTTGGACCCCCGTCCTACTCTTTGGGATATGGAATTGTTGAAAAATTGTTAAATATATAATATATGAAAACGAAATGATTTTTGAATGTTTGTTCCTATTATGAGTATGTACACATATTTATGAATACCCTCTCTGTCTACCAAAAGAACCCTTTTTGTATTATAGTTGCTGAATGACTTGTGGATAATGTGACATGGTGCTTATTAGATATCGTGCCCATAAACCACACACTGCTTGCAGGCAGCTGTTTGCATGATGTCTGCTAACGCGCTTCTAGGTTAGCTAGTGGATTTATTCCTTTTAACATGAGTTAAAACTTCTGCTTTGCAAAGATTAATGTGAATAAAAACTGAAATGAATGCATTCTCCTTACCAATGATTGTCCTCATTATTTTCCCTATGTTTAGTAGCATGACAAGGATGGATGCACCACATCTAATTGCATGATCATTTATAACCTTTGCGGAATTGTAAGTGTTTAAACATTTAAAGGTGCTGTCCCACCTAGATTATAAATAAATACATTAGAAACATCATTCGTAGTACTTTTGAATATCTAAACCCTTCCCAGAAGTAACCAAGTACAATTTTTCTTTATACATAATTTTTGCATGGGGAAAAAAAGCAAACTGATTTTTGAATGATAACATTTTGAAAGCTAAATGTCCAGAAGAGAGTATAGTAAGAAAGGGGGCATAAAACCATAAATAATTGGCAGATATGCCATATGTTGCTTTCTTGAAGGTAACTTGGTGCAGAACTCCAGTGGATTCAGACATTTCTCGTCGAATGCATAATTCATTTCATCTTAATGGAGAAGTAGGACACAATACTGTCTGTGCAATACTTGCTTTCATTTTCTGAAAACACTGCAGCATTACTAATTAAGGAACTAGAAGTAATTAATTGTTCAAATGATTATTGCATTTTAAACTTTACTGATGTACTTAATACCTTGCCGGTAGGGAATATTTTGTCAAGTTAAAGCATATTCATTATGTGGTTGAGAGTAGGTACATTATTTATTTCTGTCAAATGGGGCTGTGTTCAGTGTCAGTTCTGCACGCTTATTTTACTATCATTATTATATACATTTAGTAGATTGTAATATTGTTACATTGCACAGCATAAATTACTACTGGCTCCACCAATACAAAAAAAAAGACCAACATCTTTAAAAATGCCTAGATGTTTACATGTTAACGTCCTTTTTATTATCTTCCATTAGTTCACTTTTCCTAGTCACTGTCGTGCCTTAACTCACACAATTACAATACTAGTGTGCCTGGTCCATCACTAAGAGCGGCACTTTTACCTCTTGTGTAATATATCCCAACTCGTTCTAGATTGTAAGCTCATTTGAATAGGTTCATCCTTACCTTTTTGATATGTTATACACCACTTGTTATGTTATTTACCTGTTGTACAGTGGTATGGAATATAAAACAAGAAAATAATAATAATATTCAGCCAAGTATTCATCCACAGAACTAAAAAGGAGTGGAGTGCTGAGAGTCAGGGATAAATGGAAGGACAAGAGCTGTCATTGTGAGTGCAAGAAAGGATGATTTGTTGGATTTATCAGTATGGGTGATGATGTCAGAGAAAAATGGAGATGTAATCAATTGGCAAGAAGGTGGCAAAAGAGAGATTTACAGTAAAGGGAAAAATGTAGATGCAATTATAGAATGAAGGGAAAAAAGGCTTAAGGAACATGTTTGTCAGAATAGCCATGAGATGAAAATTTTCTTCTTGTAGAGTAAAAAAGGGGGAAGAAGTTCCAAAATGTTTCCAGCAGACTTGGCTCCCGGCTTGATTACCAAATGAAATAAGTGGGAACACAATTACAAACAGCATGCTTTTACCAACTGCTGCTTTTAAAAGATTAATTTTCTGAGGAGGTCTATGTCAACAAATGCAGAAACTTCTCAGATATAATAGAGACTTGTATCGAAATAAACTAAATGTTGTTGCTAGATAATTAATAAAAAATATTCTTAGAGAAACATAAATATGAGTTGATATGTCCCAGATACAAACACAGAAAATCAATGTCGTTTCCAATTAAAAACTACAACTGTGGAATAGTAATCAACTCACGTGTTCGGCAAGACAGGCCCGAAACACACCAGGGAATTGTAACAAGAATGAGTTTGTCGTTATTGACAAAGAGAAAAAGAGCAGTTAGGATACCTGCCGTCCATAGCAGCTTCACACCCTGGCTTATTCTAAGAATGATTTCTATGTCCGCACATAGGAATGTCTATTTATAACGTAATTTGTATATAAATATCCAAGCGTATCATTATATACCTGGCAATTCTATTCACTGCTGTAATCATAAATGAAATGCGCATAATATGACAGAACTGATCCATTGCCATGCTAATTGTATGGTACCTAGATCCTTTTTATCCTGCTTTGCTGCCAGCAATATTGAACTATATATATTGAACTCTGATCTACCAGTGTCATGCATATGGAAATTACTGGTTATAATGGGATAAAATTAGAAAACGGTTACAGGCTGGTATTGTTTGGCTGCAGGTCCAATTTATTTTACTTTTTACATTCTGTGGGTAAGTAGAGGACCATCTTGTTACGGGACAAATCTGATCTATGATGGGTAACTGTAGATAAAGGTTCCAGTACCATAATGGTACCCAACCAGTCATTGGGATGGTAATATTTATAGATAAGACAGATATGACAGCAAATAGAGATTTATATATGAAGAGCAAAATTATAAATAAAGAACAAAATTCTAGTGGAAAGGGGTAGAAGTGGCGCAATCAGCAAGAACTGTCCATTGATTGTTAGCGTGATTGGACTACATTGCGAAGTTTACCCAAAATAGCTCTTAGTAGATCTTCAATAACACACAGCCTGCCAGCCACAGGTCTGTCAAAATCCAGCAAATAATACCACGGTGTGGCGAAGAACAGTTGTGCCCAGTTTATGCCTACAGAGACTGCCATGGGTGTTGATGATCCATCTTGTTTCTCAGCAAGCACTGCACACTGCGTGCAGGGGGGAAATAGGCGTCGGATGTGACTTCATGTCGTATCCAGCGGCATAACATCAGTCACTTTCCCACAAGAGCCTTTGCAGCAATATTCCGCAGCATCCCCAGGACAGACAGCGTACTGGGAATTTACCCGGTATCCCGGTAGGCAAGTCCGGCCCTGATATGAATCATGCCTGGACACTTGTACTAACTTATAAATGGTGGTGACTATGTCCTTATGATCTTGTAACGAATTAAATATATTCTGAATTGACAAGCAAAAACTTCAAATTTAATATTACAGTGGAAAAAAACAACATCTGGAATGATCCATTTAACATAATTAAATCAAAATATGAATGTCAGCTCCGTCACCTTGAAATTGTAGTAATATCCCTTAAGACTCAGGGTCAAGCTGTGAGACTTCCCAGGTATAATTTGCAATACCCTTCATGGAAGCCCTAGGGGTTTAATACAGAGTCTCCGGGTGAAGCGCTGCTTCTCTGGATGTCGGGGTCCGTTCTCTCTTTCTACACTCCCAGTACATACAGGGCTAGTCCTCCCGGCCCCTCAGGAAGCCACTGCCTCGAGAGCTCCAGGTAGCCTGCCCTGGGACTTTCTCAGGCTCTCAGTTTTCTGATTTATCTAATCAAGTTCATAAAGACAAACAAACTAAATATGAAAAGTACATTTTGATATATTGTACCCAGCATTCATCCTGTAACAGATCTGAGTTCATAACGAAAACTCTATAAAACCAACTATTTTTTTTTATCAATAAAGTACTTTCTTGTAGGCCTTTGATAAATTGTCTGCGAGATAGCAGTGGATCTAATTGCCTATTACGTTAAGTATAGCGAGAGCAAGAAATATCCATTACATAAAATATGTGTAATTCTTCAATCAGTATATTGCTTGAAGAATAATGACTTGAAGAGATTGAATCCGTGAAACCCCGTATGTAAGTCTTATACTAATAAAATATCAACCCTCAAAAAAAAATTGCACATTTATTGACCTGAAATGTGGAATATTTTTAGTATGGACTGGTCCCGCAAAATCCTTATTTCCCACTGGCAAAATTCAAAGCTATTGTTCATCTTGTCATCTCAGATTAAGAAGACAGATGAAGAGGGTACAAAGTGCAGCAGTGATAGTGACTTACATCTACAACATACATGGAGATATATATCTAAGCAGGACTTTTTTTATAGAGGTGATTATGATAGCAATCAGTGCACAATAAGTGTACTGTAAGGAGTCCGTTTCAAACTGTGGTCTTTAGATTCTGCCCTTTTACCCCAGGTCCTTGTAATAAAAGCCCTTGAAGGGAAACCTATTGTATTGGTTTTTAAGTAGAATTGTGCCAGAGCCCAAAACACCACTCCAAACAATGCAGAATAGTAATGCGAAAAACGATATCAGAGTGGAAGAGAAGCAGAAATAAAAAATGCAAAACAGAAAAAAAGAAACTAAAATATTGAAGCTTGTGTTTTTGTCATGTTGTAGTGGGAATATCACTACTGAGTCTGGATGCCATTATGCTTTGGCAGTCCCTTAACTCGGTGTCAAAGTAGAGGACATGCTGATTACTCAGTGGCCAGGGTCACCTCACCATCACCTTACATCAAGAATAATTATCTGCTTAGGGGCACTTTGTTATAGTTCATGGGAGAATGTCAGCGATAAGATCATTAACAATATCAACATCCTTTCCAGTTCACTTAACCAGCCCGCTCATAAACACTTGCAGTCGATGATTAATTACCAGCACAATATCATATTCTGTATCTTCCTGGGTCTGACATTCAGGTCATTGTAAGTCTCAGATCCTCTGGTGGATGCCAACTGTTTCAGAGTAGCTCTATACCCTTTTCACTAAAAGAAAAAACAAAGAAACATATTAAATATAATATTGTGTGACTGTTTAGAGATTTGTAATAAAATATTTTCACTGCTCATTATGTGTTGTGAGTAGGGAAGATTATATCCCAGCATGCAATTGACTTTGCACAACCTGCTCATTTAGCAAATTTTTACTCAGTAATTTTTTTTTTACTTAGTAATATGCTATACTTGGGAAGGGGGGAACAGAAAACCGGATGAGTACCCAAAGCATGGGGGTGGAGGGGGTTAATAAGTTTAACACAACATTTATATACACAATTGATGTGTATAGTCACTAGTTAATATTGGATTGCACAGACACACCTCGGAGTGAAAACTTTAACAAAACTTTGACGTTTGTATATGTAATCTTAATAATTATATTACATTGTATAATTCTCCAGCCAATTGCTATAGAATCGATATTGTTTTGAAAGTTACCATTCTAGCTGATAGGATGATTGACAGCAAAGTATACACAACAGTAGATGAAATGAATGTATTTTCTTTACTGAAAGCTTTTTCATGATCTTTCCCCATCTTATTACTCCTGGAAACTCTATTGGGACTGTGTTAATAAAAGAAGTAGCATGATTTAGCAATTTCTAGCCATACTTTGAACCAGCCGTATTTAGTTTTGTTACTTTTGTTAGGGGTCATTCTGTTATCAAAATGCAGAAATGTGAAACTTTTTATTGGATATTTCTAAAGCTCCCAATCCATACTAATATACAATATAGTGCCACTATATGTGGATGGTAAAATAACTAATGCACATGTATAAAAGGATCTGTAGCGTATTTATGGGGGTTGCTGCCAACATCAGTATCCCTAGCCACTCCTAGACCTACTATGGTAAAGAGAGCTATCCTGTCTTCTGTCCATCTCCTATGTGGACAGTGTGAGGACATGGTGCATATGCCGGTGCTCCGCATTAGGTCGTGCTCAGACCTTCACATTATAACTTGACCTGTTTAGGGGAGGTATTTGATCTCCCCAACAGGGCCACTCAGTAGAGTGATCATCCCCCAGTGAATTAGTCCAGGCTTCTTAATTAGTTATCATAGGATTTGCAGTATTTTCCCACCTTTTTGATAAAGTTAATGCTTTTGAAGAAGACAGTATGCCTTGAGGACAGTGAGGACAGGACCACAATTAGTGGTTCCTTACATTGTATGGCAGTGTGAGGGGCAAAGCTAGCTAATTCCTCCTGCTAGCAGGCCGACGGTGGCACTTCATGAACTTATAGATAAATCCTAAATACGTTTTGACTATCTTCTCACAACATGAACTGGACATAAGGCCACACAAGAACACACAGCACACCTTGTGTACATCTGAGTGGCCCCTTTAGATTTTATTTCATATAATAAGACCATGACATCTCTGTTGATTTTCTATCTTTTTATTATTCCATTGTATATGATGTGTTCATTTTTATGAGACTTTGACATGAAATTACGTCTGCAGTTTAAGGCAACTCATTTTCTTTTACAATTAAGTAAGGCAATTTGTCATCATTAACATTATGAATTCTTGAGCCAAAAGCATACAGGAGAGAACGTTATCACAGTTTGCTATTGTACATACTTACTGGTTCAACTGATGGCAGGAAGGGAGAGCATTTATTACACCTCAGTTCAAAATCCAAGCATCAGAATATATTTTACATTTTTCTAGCCAGTTGTGACACTGGGATGTATTTCTTTTGAATGGCTGACACATTTTACTGTGTTCTTTTGAAATGCCATTATTTTATATAGCAGAATGGCAGTGTTTAT
>VKOC01016234.1:0-74822 GCA_009364415.1 Spea multiplicata
ATATATACAATTATTTTGTTCTATGATTGAATTTTACCTACTGCTCGGATTTCCTTGAAGCTACATTGAATTGGTATTATTTGCATTATTTATACTCACTTGGTGTGAGGAGCGTGGTCACCTATATATGTGTATGTGTAAGTGTTTACCTGTTAGCATGGATGTGCAAATGTAAGTGTTTTCTTGTTACCATGGATGTGTACGTGTGTTTATATTAACATGGATGTGTAATAAAAGTAAAGATAATTTCTGTCGATAATCTACTGGATGAGCTCAAAACGTCAAGTGTCAAAAGGAAACTCTACATACAATCATATTCAAACTACATTCCTTTCTCCATAAATATCTAGTTTTTGTCAATGGGAGAATTTTCACTGCAGGTAAAAATGAAAACTTAGAATGTTTTCTGCCAAAAGAGGCAAAGATCAAGCCACTTTAAAAAATACATTCTCTCAAACAATCCCTCCAAAATTCAATGAATACAATAAGAAGACACAATACACTGTTTTAACTGATCTTGGCTAATAAAAAAAAAATTTCAATCACGTTTATTAAAAAAGTCAAAAGTTTATTTGGGAATTTTGGCCCTTTTGTTCAGAATATAGGAAGAATGGCAGATGATAGGAAGCACTACAATTATAAAAATAATGAAATAAAGGAAAAATATAATTTCTCAGCCATGCTTCACTATTCGTGTAGCAGTTTTAGGACTCTTTCATCTGCAAAACATGTCTTACATAACAGAAAATACAGTAGGCCTCTGCACCTTGTATTTGCTTATTAGACCATAGCAGATGAAGCAGAGAACCTAATAGATCTATTAGATCTAATCTAAAAGACCGTCTTGCTCTGTCTGATTTCCGTTTCACTCATTAGGCCCATTTAGGGGTCTGTGATTGGCACACTTAAACCTCTAAATGTAATTACGCACTTGGACATTTCTAAGCACACAATAAGCACTTTAGTTTGTCGTTTTAATGTTAAAAAACTCTTAAATAAGTATAAAGTATATATAAGTATAAGAAAATATGTTTCTACTTGCTTGTGCCTTCATTACGTTATAATGCACATTTTATTCTGAATACTCTCTTACCATATTCAGTTACTTTGAATTAAAGAAAGCTGTGACAATAAACATCTAAGCATTCCTCTCATACATTATATATATGTTTTATAATTATATTTTAATATGTATTATTTCTTACACCCAATGAGTGCTGCAAGACTGATCGACATATTTGACTCAAAAATGTACTTTTTATGATGGGACCACTTCTGTAGGTGGTCAATGAGAAGCATCTGCAAAGCCTGTTTTCTAAAACACCTGGTCTAAGCAGTACACGTTCTTTTGGAACATAACAAGCAAAAATACATTATTCCAGACACTTTTGGAGCCTTGCAGTGTTACTTTAGATAGCAAGTGTGTCCATACGTACCTACATATTTGCCGTGTGTCTCAAAGGCCATTAGAGATTATGAAGATATTTTGATACCTTTCATTCCTATGATTTCTCTTACATCTATACATACGTGAAATTAGTTCTACGTATATTATGCATCCATAAGCACTAGATCATATTTAACAAAACTAACATGGGACAATATTCTTAATTCTTTTAAAATGCATTGACAAATAATTTTTGTAAACTTGTAAACGGAATTGTAAATTACGACTCTGAAAACCCAATTAATAAATTCCAATTATGTTGTCATTCAAATAAAAATACAAGACATTTTATGCTTAAGTATGTTAAGCGTTCTAAACATAACACTTTAATTTGCACTTTTTTTTGGAATAAATATTAATATAATATTATATAAATTAATATAATAATATGGAGAGTTGACTAAAAGTAAAAATTCCACTAATTCATTGTGAATTTGAGACCAAAAAACACCTAACAGCTGTGTGTGACAAAAACAAACCATTCTACCATTTTTACCAATTTACCACATCATACAGCCATTTACAAAAAAATATATATATTTATTAATAATAAAATTAAGACAAACTCAAACTCCTTTTGGTAAACAAAATGTTAATTTCTCATTTGTTTGTTGAGGGGTTTTCCCCAAAATTGGTTTCGTTCATGTTTTCTTTTTGTTGGTCAAAGTAGACAAGAATTTTAGTGAAGGTCATGGGAAAGGTCAGTGGCCTATTTTTTTTTTTTTACTTAGATCTATGAGACACCATGAATCCCTACAAAACACAGTCTGTTCTGGTAATAGTATCCTACACTTACACTGAAAAAATATGCTCTGGAATCTTCGACAAGTAATTTCCTTAATAAGCGCTTGCAAATGAGTGGCAATAGCTATGATTGGTGCCAGATGACTCGCATAACCTCTCAGATATATAAAACAAAACTAAAATAGGTGAAAGGAAGATAAAGAAAATATTCTGAATATTCTAAATAAAAAAAACCTATTTTCTAAATCCTATAACACATAGTAAGACAACAAATTATAAGACTTATTTATATTTAATAAGTGTTAATGTTAACAAAAAATGTATGTTTTCGCTTTTGTTTGTATCTTAGCTGTGGTGTAATGCTTTAGTTTATTTCTTTATTTATAATGATCTTTAATAATATGCATTTTTATTAAATGTTTTTAATAGGGATGTATATACATGTTTATTTGTTAATGATATCTTATACTGCATAATTATGTAAATTACACTGCAAAGAACATCTCATTTCATGTTTTAACAAAAAGGTTTTTTGCTTGGTATGTCCGCACTGCAACCCACCCATACTTGAACCGTAACTGTTAATTGTCACTACAGAAGATGCCCGCAGTATGTAGAAGTTGATCTGGTACCTAACAGAGTTGCACTACTCAATTCATTTGCAATATCCTGTTTGGATTATTAGAACCTTCTTGTAACTGGCTATCCATTCTCCTGCCTTTCAACAATCCGGTCCACTCTGAACACCCCTGCCAGACTAACTTTCTCATCCAATAATTTGTCATCTGCTGTTTTCCTGTGTTAGTCATTCCACCAGCTCCCCTTCACATTTACATTTAAACTCCAACCCTTATTTTGTGTGCCTTTAAAAACAATGCACCTCCCTATATTCTAAATATTCTCCTCACCATCCTCTTCGCTCTGACTATGACTTGCTTCTCTGCTTACCACTTCTTCCTATTTGTGCGTCAACATTTCACCCACGCTGAACCTATACTATGGAATTCCCTAACTCATTTTATTAGACTCTAACCTACTTATTCTAGCTTTAAACATTCAATAAAACCTCTCCTGTTCAGAGAAACATAGAATGTATCCTCCTAATCTCAACAACCTCAACAACCTGAATGAACCATATGTTCTCTCCACAGAATTAAATCATCCTCGTCTAAGCAGCCCCTCAGCTTCTCTTATTCCCCCTTACCCTCCTAATAACATGTGAGCTCATAACAGAAAGAACTTCTTTGCATCATATACCACTATATCTTAACACATGCTAATGTTATTCTTTTGTCTCTTTTGTATATTGTCAGTTTAAATGTTTTTGCTAAACCCTTCCTCCCCATTGTAATAGCGCTACAGAATCTGCTGTCGCTCTATAAATAAAATGTAATGTAAGGATAATCAGAATTTAGCAAAACTATTTATTATGTTGTCACCTATCAATATCAACAAGCTGATGCATTTCAAAATGTTGACTCAATATAGTCTACAAAATGAAAGAGTAGCAGATTAGATTATAAGGTAGCCAACTAGATGACATTAGCACACTAGTACAGTATGTTAACACACTGTCCTGCCATTCTCATTCTGACCTTTCACTGCTTGGCAATGATTCTGGAAGAGAATTTAAGTAGGACAGGTGCTTGTAGTAGCTTACATAGAGGTTGCTTAACAGGTGTTCCCATATTCTGTCACTAAGACTGCACATAACTAGGAAGAAATGCTAATCACTTAAGGAGAGTTATTCTCTAAAGGGCATTAGTGCTAGTTAACAGCTATTCGTGTTTCATTGACTCTGATCAATGTCATTAAGCATGTTTTAATCTGTGGATCTTCTTTAACTATACATGGGAGGATAATGCATTTTAAAGACAAAGGAAGATAATTAAAAGCCCAGCAAAAGTCAATAATAATAAAAATACAATATTATGCTATTATAATATTGTGACAGGGTTAATACCCAAGGCTCCATACATCACCATTTAAGCATGGTGCTATGGGCAGAGATACTGCTACCATGTCAATGCATATATTGGGAAGGTTGAGCAGTTAGTCCTGTCAGGGGCGAGATAAGGAGGGTAGCAGTGGCAGCATGCACAGAGAGAAATTAAAGGCTCTGTGTGAGTTCAGAGGAAAGGAGAACTGTGGATTGGAGAGAGGAAGAGAAGTAGAGGGCAAGAGCGAGAGAAATACGAGGAAAGGGTGATAAAGAGTAAGTGTGTATGTATATTTGTAGTGTATGGTGTTAGTGGTTGTGAGTATATGGTGCTTGTGTATAACTGTTACTATATGGTGTTACTATATGTGTGTGAGCATTGGGTGTAAGCATGTGAGTGTCAGCATATGGTGTTAGGGTTAATGGCCATAGCACAATTAATATTTATTATTTAAGCTACCATGCGTGGTGTACCAGGTGGGAGCGGGTTGGAACCCTCGCGCAAGAAACAGGGGCAGCAGAGACAGAAGCATTGTGAGGATATCCAATGAGATAATGAAGACAAGCTACCAAAGGGGCTGGGACAGGAGCAGAACCAATAAACTAATCGATGGTCAGCAACTGGTCAGACAATGCCTCAGGAATCCTTAGTCAAGGGGTTAGAAATGGGAAAATCAGGAACAGGAGGTATGGAGCAAAAACCATAAGCTGCTAGTTGGCCTGCTGTAACAGATGGAGGCAGAGACCCAAGTGGTGGCTTCATTGTGCTGGGCTTCTGGATTCTCTTGGCACTTAAAGTTCATAACACTCCCATAGGTGATATTTTTCAATTGTTATGATTGATTTCATGATGTTTTTATTTATTGGTTTGTCTATTTTACTTCAAGTGAGGTTGACCACGGTGGCAGAGAATGATAAACCCACCACTAATTAATTTCATGTCCCAAACTAATTTCCCTTCTTCTCACATCACACTAGCAAACACTTCCAGAACCAATCATTAATCACAACCAATAATTAATTATAAGGCAAAGCATGAGATCCAGAAGGTAAGATATTCATTATATATTTTAATCTACAACCAACATTTTACAGTTTTATTAAAGCAGCAGTTTGAAGAGAAAGTTTGAGGGAGAGCTGACATTTCTATGTATTATAAGAAGAGCTTGGCTGGTCCTGGATAACACATTGTTAAATCAGTGAAAGTTATTCACTGCCTTGTTACTTATGTGTCTATGCATTGCTCAGGACTGGTTCAGATATTCTTGTAGAATAAACTGCTAGGGCTGCCTGTTTTCAGATTATAAGGAACCTGCTTTTGAGTCAGCTCAAGAAATAATTGTAATGCAACGCTGCTAACTCAAAGTGTAAGATTATTCGACAGTCTTGTTAAATGAATATTTAATATGTGTTATTAAAAAGGTCCTTAGTATACCATTTCCATGCTTTCTGAATGGTTGTGGTCTTAATAGTCAATTAAACATACATAAAAAGACTTTATATTTCTTAGTATTTCATTGTAGAAGTGTTTAAAAGTAGATGAAGGTCATTGAGCTGTGTACAATTATTGCTACAAAACTGAAAATGGATTGCAAAGAAATCAAAGATTAATTGGATGAACTCATTTATTTTTCATAGAATTCCCAAAAGTATGTAAAGATTGTAAAACATTATACAGCATTTAACATTTGAGGGTTGTAAACACTTCTTAAACACACGCAGTGTAGCACATATATCATGCTCTGTTCCCACCGAGGGTAAGAATAAATATTAATCTTTCTGAAAATGTGGCCTTTCATCTATATAACATATTTCCATGTGAGGTT
Organism: Spea multiplicata; assembly: GCA_009364415.1. Lineage (NCBI taxonomy): Eukaryota > Metazoa > Chordata > Amphibia > Anura > Pelobatidae > Spea > Spea multiplicata. Next base: position 5,957 of record VKOC01016234.1, read on the forward strand.
TTCACATACAGTGGTATGAAAAAGAAAGTACAACCTCTTTGAATTCAACATAATTGTTGAACATAATTACAATCATCTGTTCTTTAGCAGGTCTAAAAACAACCTCAGGTGACCAACAACAACACATGACATATTACGCAGTGTCATTATTTATTCAACAACAATAAAGCCAATATGGAGAAGTTGTGTATGAAAAAGAAAGAAAAGACTACCCCTCCAACCTCTTGCCAAGACCTCCAAGCTCAAACAGTGTTCCAAACCAGCTTTCCCAGGACATTCTCCTTCATATGCTTAGCCAGGGACTCAAGGATGGTGGCTGTTGGCTTGTTCACGCTAGCCATTTGATAATCATGGGCCTCTAGGTGGTTCTTTTTCAGAAGAGATGATTCTAGTATTCCTACAGCTTCCACTTTTGCTTTGGGAACATCAAGGCACGGCAAAGCTAAGCTTTTACTATATGCTTTTATTGGTTAGGGGGATATTGGGTGTTCACTGGGGTTGCTGTAAGACAAAGGACTTTACTCATTTTAATTCTGAGTCTGTCCTGGTTCAGGTGGTGTGGAACGCAGATACATTGCCAAACCCACAGAAGAAAATGTAGGGCATAATTTGGAGTTAATGTACTGGATGGAGAATGAATGTGCTGGATGGAGATTGGGTGTAGTACTGGATTGGGCAATCACCTATAGAAATCATGAAACCAACAACAAAGCCCTGCTGCAAACTGTAGAATTCACAGGATTGTAGTGAATTAAAAAGAAAAAGAAGGGGTCGATCCAGCACTTGAATGAAAAAACTTCCAGCTTTTATTTTACTTCAATATTAAAAAACATAGTTCACACCCGAGTGCACCCATGTGAACAGGAGACCCGAAATCTGGACACGTTTCGAACAGCACCCTGCTCTTTATCACAGATAACCACTGAATTTGTTTCCCTTAAATAGGGCAAAAAGAGGAGTGGTGAGATTGCTTGTCATCAACACATGTGCAATTAAAATCCAATTACAAAACAATTAAATGCAATAAGATGAAGAGAACTGATGTAAACAGTGTGAGCACGGCAACATAACCTACAGCAAATATATAAACATTATTAATCCAAAAAGAATTATATATATCAATAAGGCTATTACATGTATAGTATATGTTTTAACCTGCTCACAGTGTTTTTATATCCCAGGGAGGTACATAAACATGTATATATGTGATGAAAATAAAATAAAGTGAAAAAAAATAATATATATATATATATCACAATATTTCCAATACATATATTTGACAAAAATAAAAGAAAAAGAAATGTACTACTCATTACGAATGAAGCAGGATAAGGCAGAAAACATGCAATTGTAAGTAATGTTTGCCACTTAAATAATGATTTTAAATAATTTTGAAATAAAGACACCTGATATAACCAAGACAAAAGCATGTATCAAATACATTTTAGTCGTAACAATAATTCCTGTCTAATATTAAGGTATCAAGAGTACACTGCCAAAAAGCTTCTCTATTTTGTAATCTTTTATGTAAATCACCTCCTCTATAACCAGATGTCACTTTTTAAATAGCATAGGCTACAAAAGAATTGTTTGAGCCCGCATGTTTATCCAAAAAGTGTGCAGAAGCCCCCGATTTCGATCGTATGGAATGGGGATTTATGTCATGAAGGTGCTCCTGAATGCGAGTCTTAAATTGTCGTTTGGTACATCCTATATATTTAACTTCGCAGCTGGAACACTCAATGACATAAACTACATTGCTGCTATAGCAGTTCAAATATTTTTTTTTTTGTAGTGAATGAATCCTACTCATGTGATCAATACAGGTAAATGCACATAAATAAATGATTTCATGTCAGCATCTAGTACGTAGTCTCACTAATCCATTGAGGTCACCAGTTGAGCACCCAGTGTGACAAGTTCCCTGCCATTCTCAAGGGTGTACTGCAGAGGATATGGAGTCCTTGGCCTATATTCAAATAAGGATCTATATTGGGTTCATTTAAGATTGCCACTCAGATTAAAGAGCTAAACCTGGGTCCTAGAATTACCTTTTTATGTCAAAAGAAATGCTGGGCCATATTAGTCTGCATTCTGCAATGAGGTGGGGGCAGGGGACCGGACAGCCTTTGGACAAGTGAGGCTGATTACCGCACTGTGCAGGGATATGGAATGCACATGGAGAGACCATGTAAGAAGTAGGTGGTGATGATCCACCCTGTGGGAAAAAAGAATGCGACTGGTCTTGAGCACTATAACTGAGAATGTGTTTACATATTTATTCTCATTTAATAGATATATTTTCTATTCTTCTGATGCATGAATAAGGGGTTTCCTCTCTTAATTATCCACATTAACCCAAGGACCACTGTCTTTGTTCATAAGATATGTGCAGTTTGCACATTCTAGGTCCAGATTCAGGCTGAGGATTACTGGCCTTCCATGAAATATGACGAGTTATAAACTATGATGTCAGCAGAGAGGATACAACCCGTTTCAATTGCCATACCTAGGACCTCTCTCCACTCTCCGCATGGGTATGGGAGTAGTATTTGACCACCCCTATTCCTCGTCTGACTTCCTGCTTACTCCTACCCACTCCCCATCCACTAAAGGCTAGTTCGGGCTACCCGTGCCCCTTCCTGAAGCTCCACTCTCAAAGGGGGAGAGCTCTGAATAGCCTCCCCTGGGAAGTTCCCAGGTATAATGATTACCACAAAACAAGTACATGCTGAGTACATGCCATTAAAAAATAAGAATGTAATACTGAGGATTGGCCATATATTGCTTAGCAAGGCACTACGTCAACGTATCAACTAGCTAATTTGCCATTAATTGCTTACCAAGGAGCTGAATCAATGGCTCTCTACTCCATTTTAAATAAGACTCTTGTGCAATTCAAAGCCTTCTCTGGACACTATTACTGGGACAGCTGTGTGGCAGGAGGGGCTGCTCAAGGTCTGGTCAGAACCTGCAAAAAAGAGAAGGTCCTTAATATTCTAGCAGCAATCTGGAAATCTTATTGTTTATGCCTTTTTTTACATTGTGCTCTCCCCTCTCTGTATATAAGCATTACCCCAGCAAGTATGAAGTTCTGTAGAGAGGCAGGTCTGAGGCTTCCATAATATATCATATTATCACATAGACACAAATATGCAAAACTTCTCACTGTTTAATTTTTCATTGGCTTTTCTTTCTGTTTCCTTTAAAATGGAAGCTTCCCTGTACTCTTTAAAGATGCAATTTAGTTATTAAGAGAACATATAGCATTTTACAAGATTATTATTTCAATTCACATCCTCAGTGAGTAACTGGTTTTACTCACAGATAAGGTCAGTTAATTAACACATATCGAAACCAATTTTTGCTCCATTTCTTGAAAAATAACCACCATGGGATATTGTAATCCATATTCAAGGTTATTTGAACAGTTAAATTGTAGCATCCATGACTGATTATACTTCAAACTGCTCTGATACCAGAAATAACATGCGGAAATTACTATACTAAACTTACTTTTTACTTAGTATTATTCATGATGCTTTTAAATGTGCAAATACTCTATAGTAGCATATATGTTATTAAATTACTTATACTCTGATACTGGCATATATATATATTTTTTTCTTTTTCATTAACCATGACTATTGGCATAGAAGTAATTTTTACCCTGTAAAAAAAGATGTCTAGAACTGGATATCTTTGATGTGTAAATTGAAAAGATGACATTGTATTAAACACCCTTCCCATAGAAGTCCGGGAAGTCTACACATGGACCAAACGTGTTCATTATCACTGTGTGTGGGTATTTTAGTCTGTAAGTAAAATAGTGGAAAACATCTCACTAACTTGCTTCAAATATTTAACCCTTTTGTGACAATGGCAGATTTTTTTTTTTGGACCCTTCGTGGCAATGGCTTTAACATCTCTGCGGTGTTTAGCTGTCATTTTCTTCTCTCTTATTTAGTGTACCCACACAATCTTTCTTTAGATTCTAGTTTGATCAGATAATCTAATTTACCATAATTCATTTTTATAAAATATGGTGAAAATTTAAAAAAGCACTTTTTCTCAACTTTGAAAAATATTTTACTTATCTACAAAAGCTAATTAAAAAAAACTGCTAAATAAATTCTAGGGCAATAAGTACAAGTATTTTTTTCAAAACAGGTCATTCTGCTATGTGCTATGCTTGGGACACCTTTGAAGGTGGTCACACCATGCATGCAGAGGCTTTCCCTGGCTGTTGGGGGACACCATTTGGGTGATCCTGTGCCCGTTCCCTATTTTGGGACATCTTTGAACATGGCCAATTCAATTTACCCCCACCAAACCATATCGTTTTTAAAACTAGACACCCCAGGGTATTTCAAATGCTGGTATTTTAACCGTTTAATTGCACTTATTTTACCACCAGTTTTTAGTAGTATTTTTTTGGTATTTTGTTTTTTCACACACATAGTAGGTGTGAATTTATAGTTCCTGGTATATCTCTCTGTCAAACAACTTACTGTGTTCAACATACTTCAGCTTCAGTACAGTTATACCACATATGCGTAGCTTTGTTATGGTTGTTTTTTAGCTAAAAGCTAAAAAAGGTGCACAATTTTTTGTTAAAATGTTGCCATGTGATCAGTTTGCGCCTATGCCCTATTTGTGACATCTTTGAAACCAGCCAATTGAATTTACCTGTTCAAATCATATTTTTTTTTTAAACGAGACACCCCAGTGTATTTCACAAGCTGGTATTTTAACTCTTTTCATGGCAGGAATTTTGAAAAGATACAAAACCAATTGTAGGACTTGCTGATAAAAAATATTTTTATTTAAGTTATTATTTTTTTTTACATGTTTTGGACATATTTTCTTTGAACTGGATGATTTCCCAATGACATCACTGGAGTCTTTTTTATTTAAAAATTTCATTACGTATTTTTTACCTATTCTTACATTTTCATTTTTTAAACTTTTACAGGATCTTGTTAGAGGCAGCATGTCTCTAATAGGTAGCCATTTGAAACACTCCTAGGCGCGATCAAGGGGTTTTCTTGGTGGTCACAACCGCCACTGCAAGAGATTTTACCACTCGCAAGATGGCGCGTACTTTTTAAAAAATAAACAAGTTTCCAAGAGGGTCCCTCCTGAGAATTCTGACTCCTCTTGCAGGTTGAATACAAGTACTGCATTTAACTATGCATTCAATGGAGCCCAGCTTTCTAATCACAATGTGATTAGTAAAATAGATTAGAAAATAATAATAATTTTAAAAAATAGTTTCAAAAAATTGTAACATGTAAAAATAATTCTCCACTGATGTCACCATCAGAGGAACCTTCCAATTCCCAAAAACTGTAAAAAAAATGTAAAAAAAATTCTAAGAATATATTATAAAAAAGTTTATTTTTATGAGCAAGTCCTAAATTAGTGATATATCTTCATAAACAATTCTCGCATGTTAAATGCGCATGGGGTGTCTACTTCAAATCCATGCATGTGGGGTATCACAGGAGATGCTGCTGAACACATATTTGGGTGTTGTTTGACAGCAACATATACCAGGAAATTGTAAATGTAAATTCATACCTAATGTAGAATGTGTGTGTGTGGAAAAAAAATATAAAAAATACTACTGCAAATTTTGATGAAGGCTTGTGGTAAAATGTATACATGGAAAGAGTTAAAATACCAGCATTTGAAATATCCTGGTGGTCTTGTTTTCAAAAATATATGATTTGAAGGGTAAATTGAACTAACCTGCTTTAAAGATATCCCAAATAGTATATGTGGGCAGAATTTTCCACGTCACAATTCCAATTTGAAAAATGTGCAATTCCCCAATGTGGCCTTTGAGTCCCCAAACAACATGACAACCCAATGCATAGGTGGTATTCAGGAGTTGTTGCTGAACGTATATTGAGGTATTGTTTGACAGTGACATATACTAGGAGCTGTAAATTCGCACCTAAAGTAAAGACTGGTAGTGCATGGAAATATTTAAAATACTAGAATTTGAAATACCGTGGGGTGCCTAGTTTTCAAAAATATATAGTCTGGTGGGGTAAGATGCATTAGACGGCTTCAAAGCTGATGACATTTATGATAACAGTAAAACAATTTATATAGGGAAAATGAAAATTCAATGTTCCTGTTTAGTTATATACTTAACTATTAACTAGATAAGCAGCATGTCTTACGGTAAACAATGTTTAAAATCATTTACCATAACAGTCTCTAAAATTCCTTTGGGAGCTTTATAAATTGGAGAACTACACATGTGGATCTGCACAGCTATGCTATCAGCAGGTTGCCTCATTAAGAAGTAATTTAGTTATCTGTTTGAACAGTAACTAATAGCTATGCATGGCTATGAGTGATGGCAGATCTAAGTGCATTATTGAAACCTAAGGATGCTTAAAGATGATTCGAAAATGGGATAAAATGTAGTTCCTGGTAAACAACTTTGACTTTGGTATTATTTATTTAGTGGTTGCTTTTCACCACATCAAATCTCATGTAGGATCATATATATATATATATATGTATATGTTGTATATATTATATATATATATATTATCAACAATAGTTTACGGCACTCCAGGGACTTTCCAAATAACTTTGATTTTCAGGTCAACGTTTCAGTCTATTTATTGTAGACTTTCATCAGGACATCTACCTACAATAAATAGACTGAAACGTTGACCTGAAAATCGAAGTTTTTCGTGTGGTAATTTTGAAAGTCCCTGGAGTGCCGGTAACTATTGTTGGATATTGTATTATTTACTGCTACAGCTACTTGGCACCGGCAGAAAATCGGTATTTGGAGTGCAATTGTTAATCTTGGACTTTATATATATATATATATATATATATATATATATATATATATATATAATAAGTATATAAAAAATAATCATTGCTCTTTTGGAACACTAACTGTAGCCATCATTTTTTTCTTTATTGGAAGGGCTTCCCCACTTAATCTCCATTTAACAAAAAATGTTTAATAGTATTTGTATCAGCCCAGTTCTCCTCGCTGGGATAGGTGAGACAGGTGAGAAAGGTGGTCCTTTTCAAACCACTTCATGGCCAAATATATTTAACACCCCCAAAGACCAGAGCTTTTCTAGTCGATGTTTGGTGTTTATAAGGGACAGGCATGGCTTTCTTTTGGGGCCATTTTTATATAATCTACCATGTAGTATAAATAAGTTAGGAATAATGATATCTTAAACACATTTTGTATATTTATGTTTTGCATTTTATTTTTATAAAACAACGCTAAAACAACCTTCATTCATCTACCCAATAACCTAACACCAATGTTTGATTGTACACTATAAAACAGTCACCAATGGGTTATTGAAGGAGGTTATAATGTTGCTTTATTACATTGTAACATATCTCTCGCCATGCCTCAGATTAATTCAAGGTCTATACATTAAAATTTGATTACTTGCAAGTTGACTTATAAGAATACGAGTTACCAACAGTCAAACTTGAAAAACTCACTAAAGCCTACTTGTCACGAATGAGGGCTATAGGCCTGGCTAAGGCAGTAGGGAGAGTGTGGGAGTGCATGGGTTAACAACATCAGAACCCTGGTTACCTATTACTTTTTCCAGTAACCACCAGACCTGTCAGGGACACCAGTGAAGAGTTGCTATGAAAATACATAAGACTTCCTAAAACATGCATTTTACAGCCCACCTCCATAATGTTATCCTATCCCTCCATCCCTGCCAGAAATAATCAATCATTGCCTGAAAAATGGCTGCTGGTCGCATTGAAGAGTTTATATACTCCAGTTCACAAGCGACCGCAAGTGCTAGAAAGCTGTACTGCATCTTAAATTGATTTGAATGGGCCCCATTTTATAGGGTTACATTCCCTAAATTCCGGTTTCTGATGCATACTTACATGTGTATTATTCTCCAGATTTACTTTTGTCTGCTATCAATTAGGTAAGTAAAGACACTGAGGTCTATTAAGAGCTATCACCTGCTAGATTGTAGAATACCATTATAATCACCCTGAATATTGGCACTAGAGGCTGCAAAATGGCAGTGGCCATTGTGGCCATTGTTTTGGTTAGACAAGGGTCCAAAAATTTGCCTTCCAAAAAACGGGTAGGAAGTCACACCATCATGCTTCTGCAGTTGAACCCATGACACATTACCTGTCTGTGGGCCAGTTTTCTGTAAATGCCTGGAACATTGTTTTACTTCTGGTCTGGCCCTGTGTCTTTACATACATGAATCCAGGCTTCATTAATCAAGTAATAGCGCTTTACTGATTTAAGCAGACATAGCTGCTGTGTTAAGTTTCTATTAAAGCTAGAATTCCCTTTTGCTTTGTGCTTACAAATTTGTTTTATTCTCCTTGGGAATACTAGTGACAGTGACAATGGTACAGACATATTCTGCTCCCTGGGAATCAGGGATTTCAATTACTGCACTTGGTTTTTACACATAAATCTTCATTATGCATGATTTTCTTAACCCCTTAAAGACAATGGGTTGTCTTTAAACCTATTAAAAACAATGCATTGTGAGCTTTGTCGGTTTTGATAATAGAAACATTAGCTACGAAAAATGTAAAATGAGTACTAAATATTCCAAGCTTTCACATTGCTAGCCATGTGGCAGGCACATGCTGGATGGGATCCCCAATGCATGTATATATCCAACCTGTCTACAATATCTACAAAATTAAAAAATATATTGAATCAATTTAGGATACTGCACTTCATACACCCGAGTGTTAAAAATGAAAAAAAAATGGTAACTTACAAACTCCGAATGTAAAACTTCATATGTATATATAAAAGACAAAAATAAAAAAACAAAATATAGTGTAATATAGTCAACATAAAAATTATTTCAATTAAATGTGGGCTTATTTGTTAAGCAGTCTACTGCTCATGTACTCAGCTATGCTCTTCCTTTTATGGGTCCAATTCTTCAAGATGTATGTGTGTTCAATAGAACAGAAGAGTTAATAAATAGCAAATATATTTATTTTTTAAATTTGCATTTTAATAAATAAATAAAAATAAAATAAACAATCAAATAGAAAAAAAAGAATTAAAAAGTCAGCTTTGCTCCTCCACATACAACGCGTTTCACCCTTCAGCTGGGCTTTTTCAAGTATCACTCTTCTCTGTGGTATCACGGGTATTTATATCCCTCTCTCAGATGGACTTAATCAGGTCCATAACTCCCATTTTAACCACTTCTGCATTGCAGTGATGTCATCATCTGGCATTACAGTCCACCTATCTTCTCCATTCGTTTTAGTCCCATCTCCTCCCAAGATTTACATTGGAATTTAAAAAAAGGCTAGATGATTATAGTAAAAGTAAAGATAGTGGCCACAAGTTACCTTGGTTAAATGGAGTTCCAAAAAGTCAGGCTGTGAGGATTGTGAGAAATTGCTCTGATGAAAGGGTCGATGAACAACTCCAAATATTAAAATAAGTGTTATGTGAAAAAGGTTATGTGAAAAATATTCAGAACAATAAATTGTAGAAGCAATAGAAGCAGTAAACAAGTAGATAGGAAATCACTATTACAATATAAAGAAATTAACATAAATAATGAGTTTTTTTCTTCCAATGGTATTAGATTATAACAAAGTGTTAAAGAAGATAATAAAGAAATATTGGCATATTCTTCAAAAAGATAAGGTTTTAAAAACATTTCTTCCAGTAAAACGTAAAATTATTTTAGAGGGGCACCACATTTAAAAAGTCACAAGTAATAGAAATAAGAAGGTCAAGAAGAAAGGAGAACTATTGATACAAAAAACAGGCTTTTATAAATGTAATGACTGTCTGGCATGTAAATCCACAAAAAAGGGACATAAAAAGATAGAAACATTTACATCTACAAGTACTGTAAAGAATTATAAAATAAAGGATGTGTTAACATGCAATACCACACCTGTGATATACTTATTAGAACGTACATGTGGCTTACAGTAAGGACTACAAGGAAGCTCAAAACCAGGATACGGAAACATTGCAATAATATTAAAATTAATGAAATACTCATAGTGTACCAAAACATTTTTAAAACATGTCAGTGATCCAAAAAACGTTACCTTCTGTGCAATAGCTAAAGGAAACAAATATTGGAGAGAAGAAGATATAGTTAAAGAATTGAAGGAACTTGAAAGGAAGTGGATTTATAGCCACTGTTTAAATGGTGAATTTGAGTTATATAATTTTTTATAATGTTTAAGTGCTGTTTTGTCAGATATTTGGGAGAGGTTTACATGCCATTTATGTTGTGTTTTTTCCCCTTTGTTTTACATGTTTTCATGAATGGCATGTGAACATTTCCCATTTGATCAAATGTATGCAGTTTGCTATTCCGTTTTGAGAAGTCTGTTATGAAGGAGCATGAACTGTTTAAAGTTGTCAGATACAGCATGGGTTAATGCAGTGAGCTGTCTGTATGCATTGAGTACCGATTGCAATATAAATCTCGTTAGGAGGCAGGATTAAAACAAAGGAAAATATGGAGAAGATGGATGGACTGTATCGCGAGATGATGACATCACCGCAATGCGGAAGTGTTTATAACGGGATTGTCCAGTGCTGAAAGGGTTAACCACAGAGTCTCGGATCGTAGGAAGCACAATTTGGCGGGTGTACCCAGTCGGGGCACAGGTCGTCCCGCTATACATACTATTACAGAAACATTGGCCATTGGAATAGACAAAATGTGATTTCTTAGTCAATAATATGGGCGTCTAAAGAGATTTTTCCACCAGAGGGCAAAATACTTGCCCTACACAAAGGTAGGAAAAGGTTGAACATGGATGGAGCTAACATGGGGGGGTGGTATGAGAATGATATGGTTAATATATAAACTCTATCTCTAGCCAAATCCTTGGGCATCTGGTTCTCCGTTGTCAAGAAGATGTTTAACACACAGCACAAATAGTCTTCACGCGGTGTGGTAACACACACAGAAACACAATACAGTCACTCATGAAATTCTTCTGTGATTCAACCCCTTGATCCTTTTTAACACTGCTGAGGATAATCATTTTTATGACATGAGATCACTTAACGCTAAGCTCAGCAAATTTTATCCATGTCAAGTGAGGATTCTGATAGCATCCCAGCAGAGTGTTTAGACTTTACCAGGTCAATCAGGCTAAAAGACTATGTTCTCACCGGGGCGCTCGTCCGATCTAAAAGTGCGATAGTCCATCATCTAAATATCCCGACTAATCGAGAAGTAAGAAAAAAATAAACGCAAGAACAACCAGCGCACTGCGTCCACCCCCCAAAAAATCAAATAATGCGTTTTACTGGACAATAGCGGCAAAGACATTTCATTGCCTTCTCTGATCTTTAATCCTCCTTTGCCTGTTAGAAAGGCAAAAGATCCCTCCTCTTATTCTAATAACTAGCTAGCAAAGCAAGGCATTCAAAATACTGATCCTTTGATCAGCACAAGCTGTCAGTCCGTCTTGATTTTTTTCTCTGCCAGCCCTTGTTCCAAGATAAGTAGAAGCCATGCCTCTGAAAGAAATTCCCTAGGTGTCCTGCAAATCATCAATCCTTTTTTTTTTTTGTTTTCTCAGAGAAGCCCACACTCTCTGTCTACTAAGTTCCCTCCCTCCTTCCCCCCTTTTTTTTTTTTTCTAGATTCCTACTTCAATTTGATACAATACAACGTGTCTGTCTGACCTACTGGAACCTAGCTGTCTGAGACCGTACCATTTTGTGTAGACAGGGGAAGACACCATTGCAAAAAAGAACGGTACTCCTTGTTAAAGCAGTTATCACGGCATTTAAACACCGTATCATTAGTTGGAACTTTGTAATTAAATTACTTAAAATAAATAATATAGACATTTTATGCTACACGCTAACAAACAGTCCACTTTCTGATTTTATCCTCGTGTTAAATGGAAAGTCCCCAGTCACTGTGGCTGGGGAGAGCATCATTTATAACAGTTTGCTAATGTTCCGCATACGGGCACTTTGTATCGTGTACGTTATTTGTTAGAAAAGCATATGTTTCGATAGTATATCTCCTTCTGTATATTCAGTATATTTATTCCCAGACTTTGATTTTCAAAGGTACAATTTTACAACTTAGATGTCACTTTTAAAAAAAAAAAATATATATATAATAAAATAGTAAGTTGATTTATGAGATGATTGTCAATGTTATATAGTATTTATAAAATACTAGCACATTCCACAGGCGGAAAATGGACGTTATTATTTTCTCATATATGACCTTGTCATGCAGATTATTTTTTGGCAAAATGTCTACACAGGATCCATCTTTCTCTTGGCTGCTACGGGATATGAAATGGATGAGCACAACGAGAGTTGCGGTTGTTGACCCAAGAAATCTTTCCAGTCCTAGAACTGACTTCTAAGAGTCGTAGTTTGTGTTAATCAGAGAAACTCAGACATTGCATGGCTTTCTTATGGTTGTTTTGCAATATGGGAGTTGAAGTCAGGTTAACTGCAAGAGGCTGAATCTAATTGGCTTATTATTATTATTTTATTATTATTATTATGTATTGTTTTATATAGCGCCATCGGATTTCGCAGCTGTGTACAAAGGATAGACACGACCTATCATACAAGAAGACAACATTACTATATTGGATGCCCACATTGATTTGTTATAACATTGCTTTTTTTACATATGTGTAAATTCGTAAGCATGTATATCAAATACTATAAACCTGGGCCCCCTGAAATTTTCACCTCGGAGCCCCACGAGAGGTTGTCTCCCACTATTTAGAGACGAAAGGGAAAAAAGGTGACTCAATACGCATCCTTGTGCTGGCTTCTCTATGTCGAACTACAGTGGAAAGAAATACAGCATTGCAGTAGTACTGCTCGGAGGCACCCGCTGGGTAAGCAGCAGCTATTAAATGGAACATTCCTGCAGAGGACGTGTTTCCATTTCTAATGGGAAGAAAGAGCCCGTTGTTTAAGGCTGACAGATTTGTGGAATATACAGAAAAACACAAGGAGAGATGAGAAAATGACCTCATTGAACTCGGAAAGCCTAAGCAAACAGATATTTGCAGCCCAGCACACCGCATTTGTGTAGTGCTTGCGTCCAAACAACCACCTGACTTGGATGCTGAACATACATCCCTGTGGATGGAGCTGTGTTTTTCACCCTCATTTCACATGTTTTTTGGGAAGTGGAATCACTGCTCAGATTAACAAGTGAAGTAAATAAAGTAGCACAGGCATCTTCTGTGACAGAATTTTCCATGTTGCTCTCTTTTTTTAAAAAAAAAAAAAAACATGAGTTAAAAAGCACTTTTATAAACTGTTTTGCAGACTTTCTAGCTCTCTGAATCTCTATAAGTCTTGATGCTTTTGGGGTCAGATCAGACCTCTGATCCAGTTCCTAAACTACGTATATTTTAATGATTTTTGTATACTTAAGACATTTTATATACTTAATTATTAGTCTTGCTCGCTTTGTTATACAATCAAACAATGCTTTTTACGTTATTTGACAAATATGTCACTGAAAAACTTTGATAACTGTATCAAAGTATTTCCCAGCTGATGCACGCAACGATATAATATAAAAGGTAATCTGCTTTAGTAATGCAGGTTGTGTTCCCCTTGACCTAGTGTTTAACCGTGCTGGAGATGAGGGCACATTTTTCATCTTGTAAGACCACACAAATGTTAATTAACTTTAAATTAGATTTAACGATAATACTATGTTAGTTAAATGCGCACATGATGTCATATACTGGCAGGCTGTGTCTTAAAGGTGTGAAGTGTACGGAGGCTGTGCCGACCCATAGCGTAAACTGGTCAGTGTCAACAATCTCCCTTGTAACCAGCCCCAGCAAGACTGTAGCAGGGGAACCTGCCAAGGATATGACACTGCCTATGAAACCAATAGATTTCTTTATTCAAGACAAGTCAAGCTATTCATAGATACCTAGTATAAGGAAAAACTAAATTCTTCTCTAAAAAGCCCCCATACACCTTAATACATTTATCATAAACATGTAATGGTACATCCATGTACATTGCACAAAAAGCAGGTGATTGTTTAACCCCCTCTCCAGCAGGACCCACATTGGGCTCCCAGCTCAATTGGACATTTTTAATACTTAAAGTGTTAAATTTGAGGGTAGAACTTCATACCACCCAACATTCTATCCCTGCCAGTTGCTACCAAAACCCTAAACTTCTGCCTCACTTTTTTACTGCACATCTGCCCCCCCCCCCATTACCATACCTAGGAACTCTCCTCTGCTTCCCCAGGTCTCCAGGTCGCTCTCCTTTTCTGGGGTAGAGGGCAGTGTTAGGTCATGTCTACTTCCCTGCCCAATTCTTCACTTGCTGCCGACTTTTGTAACGTTCCTTACATGACTGACCTTGCCCCTCACAAAGCCTAATATTATTTGTGCAGAGGGAAGATGGTACAGCAGAGAAAACATTAAAAGAGAACAATTATAGAGTAGAATGCCCAATAAAATAATATTAGAATGATATTAATCTAATTTGCACACAAATGAACTGGGTCAGACAGGCACATGTCATAATGCTCAGTATCTACTGCTTCAGGAGCATACGTCAGCCCACAGACAGATAAATGCCACGCAAGTCCTCACTTGTCCTCAACCTGTTTCGCCTGTGGGTGGTATTTTCAGAAAGGCAAAGAGCATATAAAAGCCTACCATGGGAAGTTCCCAGTTACAGGTACTACTCACTTTCATAAATATAGCATCATGTTACATAAATATATATTTGCAATTCCAATAGGTTATCCAGGCCTAAATCTATTATTATAGAATATTACTACATCAAGTATAAATTTTTGGGTCAGAAAGGCAACCAAATAATTAAAAAATCTCGTATTTGTGATGATGTTCCTAGATAAGGCTCAAAGGATAGAGGGATATATACATCCCTGAAGGGATACTTTGGGTTAGATTAAGGCATTACATTGAGCTTCAGATTTTTGTGTCAGGGTTGTTTCTTACACCAGATTTGTCAGAATTTGGTAGTTATAGTTTTCTGTAGATCAAAAGAAGTTTTTGGGCTGGTGTTTGTCATCCATATGTCCTGACAGCTTAAGAAAATAATTAGATCACACATTTCAGAACTACTTAACACATGCAATCGCATTATGGGAAAGGATGGCCAAACTGTACCATTTTTAATGGGCAATTAAACTGAGACCTCTCTCATCCAAAATCTCTGTCATCTATGTCCCAGTTTACTGAAACCATTTGCAATGTATTCCTTGAATAAAACGCACCACCCAAGAGGATAGTATACAATGAAATGAAACAATGCCTAATGCATTAAACATCATGAAGAATCTAGTTCTTTTTAAAATTCTTCACATGATTTAAAGGCTAGCCCACATGCCTAAACTATGGACACTGTCTATGAATTGTGAGAAATAGCATGTGTTTATACATCCTTTTTAATAGTAGCTGGACTTCTTCTCAAAATCATATGCTGTGAGGTCTTTTCTTACTCTTTGTATCTTTTCTGGTATAAGATATCTGTTGTTGATCACTAGTGATGGGGTCTTGAGAACCTCTGACCTTTAGTGATTACCAACTGTTGGTCATCTTAAGTTTCCTTTCTTTTCCAAGAAAAACTCAACAGCCATGTCAAAGAAAATATTTTTGCCAGTGCCCTGTAGTCCTCAACTTTGACCTGACATAATGTATCAAAACATGGAAGGCTGGGGGTAAATGGAATTCTGCAATTATAGTCATGCACTAGATTGCTACTGATCAGCTTGGAATAAAGGTTATAGTTTTTCTCTGATTGACTTAAGCTAATTAGCTTTTAAACCAATCACATGTAAAGAATTTAAATGCTTCCATGGATTGTTATCCTTAATTTGCTGCAGGAAGACAGTTAATGATAGTTTAATCTGTCCTCAACACACTTTAAAATGTATTTTGTTATTAATTTCTGTTAATAATGTATAGTCTTTTTAACACTGTAAAGGTATAAACTGTTAATAGTAATAATAATAATAACAAGAGTCCAAACTAATAACCACATCTTCTTATCTTAGTAAACTTGTAATTGTCTGTAAAAAACGCATTGTACCATGCTTTAGTACAGTGCTGTGAAAAAGTTTTTGTTCGCTTCCTGATTTCTTTAATTTTTACATATTCGTCACACTTCCATTTCCAAGGCCCTGGGATTCCACAAACCATAGTGAGAGCCGTTACCTACAAATAGAGAAAACGTTAAACAGTGGTGAACCTTCCCTGGTGCAGCTTCCCTACCAAAATTCCACCAAAAGTGAATCAAGGACTCATGCTGGAGGTCACATAACAACCCAGACTAACATGTGAAGAACTGCAGGCCTCACCTGTCTCAGTTAAGGTCAGTGTTTATGATTCCAGAATAAGAACAAGACTGCAAAAATGGCATCTACGAGAGAATTGCAAGGATAAAAACACTGTTGACCAAAAAAGGTCGATTGGGCTAACACACAGAAAAGATACATTGGGTAATTTCCAGCCAATCCAGTCATGATGGCCCTGGGTGTATGTCCCCTTCAGGCCAATACTTTTTCCTTCAACTTAGTGTCTGTTCTGAGATCCTTCTGTCTGCCCTGATGAAGGCCATAAGAAGAGTTTGGTCCTTGCTCCTGATCTAAGAATAGAAAGCATCTTAAATTATTTGCACAGACAGGGCTAATAATTTATTTTGTATTATGGCATTGAGTGGGGGGATCTCAAATAGTCTATCCTAACATTGAAACATCATCTGCCCATTGCTCCAACAGAAACCTCACATAGTACACATGTTATGCCCCATATTATCAAAAGAATATGTGCCGTGTATGGTTAGGCACCCAGAAAAACAACTGTGCTAAGAAGGTAGCAAAACTACTGCCCTGGAGAGCCGTGACCGTAATTATTATATTAATATAGTTCTGTGTAATGAGATTGGTCTCTTACCCTCTGGGAGAGTAAATAATACTATAATAGCTTTCATGTCATAGTAATAAATTAGTTCATTGGATTAAATAGTACATCTGTAGGAGCATGATTACAAATACATGGAGGATTTATGAGGAGGTATCAACAGCTGAAAACCTTGGTGGTCCAGGAGATTAACCCATAATATTTGTCTCCCAGGAAAATTCATGTATGAAATTGGAAAAAAGTCATGTAACTATGGTAACCTGGGATGCTCAGTATAAAAGAAGTCTCTAAACAGGGAAAACACATTTATTTTGTAGAAGATTATCAGATGTGTTCTTGGATTGTCCTTCTTTTGTAGTGTACCATCTACCATGTCCATTTAGATCAAAGGAAAAGGTGACAAGAACACATGTTGTGGCTTGGCAAAAACACTCAATCATGGAAAGGTAAATTTGCAACTAAATGTAAACTAAACCTATAGAAATGCCTGTACTACCATATACCTAATCTGCCAGGATGATTTGTAGAGCTATAGTACATGGCTAAAGGAGAGGAGGAAAGAGCAACAGAAAAAGGCGACAGCATCGTTTGTGTGTCCAGGAGGAGAGCTTTGTGATACAAAAAGTAAAGTACAAAGCCTTCTCCTCCTCCATCCCGTTTATAGTGAGGGTGCCTTGAGGGCGTATAGGGCTCAACTATTCCCACCGTCACCCTAATCTGGTAGGCTAAAAGTAATAAGAAAATACCCTTAAGGGCATGGGTGACTTCTATCCCCACCTGTTCATTGGCAATGTTATGGAAGATGGCATATGTTTTGACATATACTATAGGGCTCCATGTGTATAGACAACTAAATCTGGTTTAGACTGATATAAATATTATCCTTATGGTTGATCTTCTCATCAATATTCCTATAGTAGGTAAGGGGTGTGTGGATTGGCAGGTGGTATTAGAAGCTATGACCTGCATACATTACTCTCATTGCTTGCTTGAAATAGGAAGGGAAAGATACAATTGTTTTCAGTCCTAGTCCTATGCCACTAAGCATGCAAACAATATCTTATATGCACCTAATAGCCACTCTGTGGACATATATGGAATGTTAGAGAACCCATCACTCCTGAAGGTGGGCAGCTTGACCCAAGCCCAATCCTGTTGGGCAAAGGAAAAGCAGACATATTTCTGACTCTTCATTGCTATCGGTGTGAATGCTTTTGTTTCTGGAACATTTGGACTGGAGTATCTCAGAAACACATCCCATATTGGATTGGAAGGGGGGGCTGACAGGAAATGGATGGCACCTACTAATTTCTACATCCAAACGTGACATGGTTACTGTAATATGGTGCCCTCAAAAAGGAGCCCGTACAGCTGAAGGAAGCATGAAAATGTCTAGCACTCCATACTCTCCAAATGCTAAAACATATAGATAGAGTAGTAAGGCAGAACAGAACATTAAGAGTGTGTAAGAGCTGATCTTCCTATGAATGTTGAAGTTTAAGAAGTGCATGAGTATTATATATTAATGCCTCTCTCCACCTCTTTTAGAAATGTATACTTTGCGTACATGGTAGAATCACTTAGGGGTAGTTATATTGTATTTGATTGATCCTTTTTAGCAGTCGGTTAAGGATTAATCAAGGTGTTCACAAACAATGCACTGACCACCAGTTAACAAGTTAATTAAGATTTAGAGGGTCTTTGAATCAACCCCCATGTGACTAATTTATTATACAATATTAACCAATAATAATTATATAACCTCTTATTACTGCCTCTTTGAAATAAGGTGAAATGAAAATGGTTAACTGTACTAAATATACTACCCTGTGTTTTATGTGGTCTCAATAAAGTGTTGAGTTTTGCATTTATTTCACTGAAAAGCTCTGAAAGGATTAAATGCAGATTGTGATGTAGAAGGGTGAATACATTACAGCTTTTTTTGTATACTTTCAGAATGTTCTGTTCCACGTAAGGTATTAAATTCTGCTTGTAATATTCTACATAGTCATATTTTATATATATAACTGACAAGGGAAAAATGTTCATATAACCAGATCCTCAATGTTGAAAAGTTTGTTATTAATTTGTTTTTCCCAATTTTATTTTAGCATCTAAATAACATCTTTGTACATGATATGTACAGGCTAATATTTTGAGAGAGAGAGACCCTGTCCTGTTTACTGTGATGGCGGATGCTAGGATAGGTGGACAGGTGCTAGGATAGAAATCATTTCAAGGATGGCCCCCCTACCCCTTCCTGTCTGTACCTGTGACTGCAGGGACCCAGTGGTGCAACCTGGCTGGAGAATAATGACCAGTAAGATGAACAAGCGCTGTTTGCTTCTCTCACCGAGAGAGAGGTATACATGATTCAACCACTGTTTGATTTACTGACCGCTATGAGACAAATAAGATTTTGTGTGTTTTAGAGACACTTAGTAATAAAGGGGTCCAGGTCAATAGACCGGGACTTGTAGAAAACACCAGTGACACTAGATGGGTATGTTTTGTCTTTTGCAGCACTAGCACTTTAGGAAATGTTATCAGAGGTATAAGAGGTATGTTGGAGGTATAAGAACACAAAATGTTCTCAGCTGTCATTATCCAACATCCCTTGATTCAGGATAAAGTCATTCTGTATACTTTCCGAACGTTGCAAAAAACAGCTTAATGAATTTCCTGTTCAGCTTCACAGCTGGGTGTCAGTGGAATGTATTATTTCCTGTGTTTGTAAATCACTTCCACGACTTGTAGAGTTCTGTAAGGGTGCAATGGATTTGATTTGCTTCTTCCTTAGCAGACATCCCTGTTGACATTTTCAGATATAGAGAGAGTGTACAGCACTATCACTAGTGTGAATTCAC
This sequence comes from Spea multiplicata, assembly GCA_009364415.1. Classification (NCBI taxonomy): domain Eukaryota; kingdom Metazoa; phylum Chordata; class Amphibia; order Anura; family Pelobatidae; genus Spea; species Spea multiplicata. Next base: position 25,756 of record VKOC01016234.1, read on the forward strand.
ACAGCATCACTCACAAGCGTGTTTTAGAAACCTTGATCTTTGCATGATGGGTGCAATGTCAACATGGTCATTAAATTATGTTAAAATAAAGACATGGACGCTTGGAGATAAAAGGCCATGTATTGAAAAGCGTGCCATATATTTTAAGTGAAACAAACTGTAATGAAACATATGAACCAATGTATCAAATGTGTTAGCTTAAACTTGCTAGGTGATGCCATCTCGACTGGCTGGGGTTCCTGAGATCACTGACATAGGAGTGGCACCGGTGTAACATCCCCTGCATGGTCACAATGTTTGCCACTTACCTGGGACCCAGGGAAACATATCCTTGTGGCAGATTTATCCAGATGTCTGAAGTCAGTTAAGCTCTCCCTTTTTAAACCTTCTCTGAGTCCAGATAACAAACCCATCCTCTTACAATGTCTTATGTCTTCTGCCCAATTCACATTGATATGAACCTTGGGCACAGTGTATGTTAATGACATTTCATGCCCAGTCAAACAGTCCCTTAATTCATTCTGAATCATGAGTTGTTATCTAAACTCTAGATGCTCAAACCCCTCACCTGAACCTCTGATTCTGTATCTTAATAAACTTTGATGGATGAGGGGAGAACGCTGCTGGTTCAGTGACAGAGCAGCAGCATATCCTCTGGTAAACAAAATTATGATCCTATAAGCTTATTTTAGCAGCCAATTTCCTTCAGCCAGAGTAATGATGAGATACATTGTAGTTGTAACCCACAAAGTAGGTAAACAAGAGGTACAACCGGGGGTTAAGAGGTATCCAGAGCACAGGTTAAACCAGAATCATCACCCCCTATGGTGTTTACCTGTTCAATAGGCCTGCAAACGATGGATAATTAGTCATCCCATGACCAGATGATGTCTTTCATAACTCCCTTGTGTGTTTCTCAACAGCCTTTCCTACAGTAAATGGCTAGAATGACCTCTTGCAGAAGACTCCTAAAGCTACAGTGAATCGTAAGCCCTTCTTTCATGCATTGTAACCAACACAGAGTGGAAACACCACCGGAGTCTCACGTTTCAAATGAAACATTTTAGGAAATGTGTTGGTCTCATTTCCATATGATGACATAATGTACTATTGAACGCAATTATTAATGACATCAATGCTACTTCCCTTTATTCTTCTTACAAATCACGCAGCGCTTCTTACAATACATATATTCATGCTGACAGACTAAGACAAACCAAAAGCTACAAACGGTAAGATAACAATTTTCTTCCAACAGAAGTCTAAAACACCAAATGCTTAACAGAATGTTTCAAAACCCACTGCTTGATTATATCTGGAAAACATAATGTATATTATTTCACCGTTTTTCCAACAAAAAAAACCTAGGCCCTATTTAAAAAAGATAGATTGTAGGCAGCCTAAGCATAATCACAATTTGTTCTTTACGATATTATTTTCTGCTGATGTTAAATTAAACAGTGGCTGTACACATCCAGCTTGTTTGCATTATGGTTTTAGGCACAGTTTAACCAGGGTAAATAAATGGAACTACCCAGGCAGCAGGGTTTGCTTTGTACTTGACGAGACTTTACTTGAATGAATTTGCTGCCTAGCTAAATGTCTACAGCATGGGGAGATTGTTACCCAAGGCTACAGGAAGACATCTAATCTGATCAAGTCTAATAAGCCCTACCACACAGCAGCTAATTGCGAGGATTAAAGCACGCCAAAGCTCTCCAACTACACTCCTGTGGGTTTGCATTGAAACAACATTTTTAAACATTCCAGCAATCATTTCCTTGGCAACCTTCATAACAACAGCTCTGCAAAAATATACTTATTTTCTTAACCCTTAAGGTCATTGACTGAAGGAATACTTCCTTCAGAAAAAAAAATTTCAGGCTAGCATAATAGCCAAGAACACTTGTGCCTGCCAGTCTTGGAAAAAATCAACCCCTTTGTAGAGATCCCTTTGAAGTTTCAGAATTTATCTCCTGTCCATAAAAACAATGATAGGCATTCTCCAGCTGTTGTCAAACTACAGCTCCCATGATGCACTTACAGGTCCAGCGTCAGGGGTGGCCAATCATAAGTGCACGTGAATAAGCGATAGTATGCGCAGCTCTGTTATATGGAGCGAGAGAGGTGGAATCCATCATGTACTGTTTTATGGCTTGTTTTGACAACATCCCACTCTGTTCCTCTTCCCATACTGAGGAGTGGGTGAGAAAATATTTAAAGATCTTAGAGATGAAAACATTTCTAGGGCAAAGTAATAGGAAAGGTGTTGGCTTCTAGGAAAGTCTGGAAATATGTGACTAATGGGATTCTTTCAACACTTAAACGAGACTTTGTTACAAACACTTTACGTGTGGCTCATTACGGATGTGGGTTCTCACTAGGGTTTTGTTCCTGGAAATTATATATACAATAAATATACAATAAAAACTAAAATAAAACAAACATGCAATCAAGCAGTATTTTATTTCAGTTAAACAACAGATTTAGTTATACTTAGTTAATTTAACAGAGTTTAATTGCACACTCCCATGTATTCATAATAAAGAATGCATGTAAATCTATACTAATCTTTTAAAATCCCATGTGCCAAGGTGTGTCAGCCTCGGGGATCATCTCGTTACCTCACACTAACGCAAGAAACACTTCATACGTGCAAAACAGCACCAGAATTCAGTCAAATCCACAAATCCAAAAGACAAGCCTAAGTGGGTGTGCTTGGGAGAGGATTTATAAATATTTGTAACTATTTTCTATTATTAAATCCCCAAATATCAAAAAAATGCTTGTAAAATCCATTCAACCGAGCCTGAGATTTTGCAGCAACAGGGACAGATTTTACAGCCAAGAACTAGCCAAATTACGGTATAGTATTAAGATGGACAAATTGGCAAAGGCATTCTTAAAACCTTCATAACTCATCTTCGAACGCATACAAAAATGTGATCTTTATTGCACCACCCAAGAAGGTCTTGTCACCAACCGCGCCTGCTGTTTCGACACTTCAGCTCCGAACGGAAAGGCTACAATTTTGCTCAGACCCCTAGTGTTCGCATACATTAAGTTTATGTACATGTCCTGCAAATCAAATATAAACAGTTTAGTTACATCTTCTATCAGATCACACCACTTTACATTTTTTTTTTTTACTTTCTTCTGCAAAACTTTCATGTAGATGTGGGAAACATTACTATATTCTACCACTGGATCTCAAACACCCACTTAATATTAATCTTAATCCAAACACTAAATCCCTATTATGAGAATAATCCATTGGAGGGCTGGTAACATTCAGCCTAGGGAATGGTCCGGCATTAAAACAGCAGCTAAAAACATGTTTGGCCGATAACACACGTAATGTGCACTATCAATCCTTCCTCTAAACATGTCAACAAAACAGCTTGTATAGAAAAACATGAAAACACATAAAGGATATAAGTACGGTATTATGTAAGTGTAAATCATGTAAATGCTGCTTACAGCCCTCTAGACACCCACACAGTGGCTCTATGTGTAACTGTGAGTAAAGTATACGAAAAAGGCTTCAGTTAGTGGCCAACATTAGTTAAAGGAGAGCGGCTCAATGGGCAGTTGTCCACTTCCCCCAAACCAGACCTCCCCTGGCTGACCTCGCTACTTATTCTGTAAATATAATCCATGTAAATGATGTAGAATATCTTTGCTTTTACCTGACCAAACTATGTAGGCTTTGTAGTCCGCATCAAGCAAATTAAAGTATTTCCTGGCCTAGCAATTTGGAATACTGGGTCATGATTTATTGGCCTTTGGCCTAAAAGCGCCAGAACTAAATTCGATCTGCAATTTGTTCTTGAATGGAATCATACATACACAAAGATATTTCTATTTAAAAATGAACCCCTTAATGACAAAGGCCGTACATGTACGGGCTCAAAATGCTTTGTTTTCAATGGGTTTTGGGACCGCCCATTGTCACTAAGGGGTTAAGTACAATTTATTAAGTTATGCTCTGGCAATTTCCCTTCTTGGTATATTAGTCTCAATTATTTGACATTAGAAATATTAGAACTAGTAAATTAAATTAGGTTCTGTGCAAATAAAGCTTCTCCAAGTGGAGATATTCTCCAGCTCTAGTACTTAAGGGCTGTACATCCAACAGGTTACCTGAATGGTAAATGCTGTGTGATATCAGTGATTGTGTGTTTGCAAACAGTAGGGCAAATAATCTGAAAATGTTCTTGGCGTTCATGAGATTTATTTGATTGTTTGGGTTATATTTTCTGTTTATGCCTTTCTCTAGCTGCTGTTGTTTAATATGGATTAATTTGTATATACTGGTAGTTTTAAAATATTTATTATTTATGACAAGGTTTGCGAGATCTAAATCGAAGTCACCCTGTTGGCTATATGAGCTTTCATAAGGATCTGTATGGGAAGAGGAATAGAGTGGGATGTGGTATACATACCGGTATCTATAAATTGTTTTTTTCACATTTATTTTTGACAAATTATTATAAACTGACAGTTTGAGGGCTGTTCTTTTTTTTGTGTAGCCCATGATTACTGAATTAACGAGTTTTACATTTTTTTTAAGCTAATCGTTAGTAACTACAACCAATTTGTGTATGTGATAATGCAATATAAAGGAAATAGTAATAATAAGAGGATTGGTATGGGTGTCTATTTACAAGTAAAATGTCAGGTTTATAGGATAGACCAGATGTTATTTGGTCATAAATAGTTTATGGCTAGAACGTAACTCAGAATATGTATCACTAGTGTGAGTGGTGACTTGACTTGTTTGCTTCCACCATAAATAGCATAGGAAGAATAAGGCTTTTGTAGTGTATGAAAGTAAAATCAATTAGGGAAATTATCGATAATTGAAACCACTGTGATTGCATACAGACTGGAACTATTTCACTAATGTGTTTGACCTTTTAAACAGCTATTTTATACTTAGCAGCTTTATGGAGAAAACCCTGTTGTTCCTTTCTTACATTGTATAACATTATATTTATATAATATTGTTTTATCATCTATTTTTACAGAATTTAGAGTGTTACCCCATGTTACCCTTCAGCATGTAGGATGTGAAAATAAAAGAAGTAAATCAATTAGTTAATCAAGTTTATAATGCAAGGAAGCACTTAATAGATGGTGGTCACCAATATGGAAATATCAGACATAGCCTGGAAAAAAAATATATGTATATATATGATCAAATACAGTTTTCTACAATACAGTAATGAAGTGTGCAATGTAGTAAAATACAGTTAATACATTACTTGAATTGCATATTTTATATATTTCAAATTCCTTATATAGTTTGAGGCTTTGTGTTGTCAGCTCTAGATCAAGCATAAAAAAGCAGAAAATGCCTTCACTATCACCAAACACAGGATCAAAGCATTCTCCAAATTACAAAAGTGATCACTTAAGAAAGTGTTTCTTGCAGTGTAAACACAAAGGCGTACTATTTACTATACTACACACACACACACACACACACACATATATATATACACACATATTAATGTCAAAGTATTTACTATTACATATAATGTAATAATGAACGTGTTAAATGTATATCCTTAAGCCTTTCAATAGGGTGACTAATGGACTTGCGTGTTACTATTCGTACAAACATTTTTTAAAACAAAAATCTCCAATTTCATGTATTCATACGAATCCCTCATTCCTAACGAAACAAACGAAAATGAACGTTTATTCGTTAATTCGCCAGATTTTGCTGCCATTGCAATCCAATTTAGCAGCCTTTCTGGAACAAAAGTGAGAAGGGATTGCGTGTGTTTTCCTTGACTGACAATTCTGCTTTTAGTGAATTAATTGTAATGTTTTATTTGATGGTCGCTGGTGTTAGACAGTACATTTCCTTTTATATGGGGTTAGTGCATATTTGTGTTGTATACTTGTGTTGCTGAATACCTGCTATTTTTACCATTGTTTTTGTGTATTTTAAAAGATTGTGCACTTTCTTTTTACCACCTCTCATAGGCAATATACTAGCCCATACACCACTAACTCTTCCTCCCCTTTCTCTTCTTTCTCTCTTCCTCTCTCCCCATCTCCACTTCCCTTCCACTCTCATGCAACAGCCATCTCTCTCCATCTCTTGCAATGTCATCTCTCCCCATCCCCTCTTGAGTTTGCACAAAGCCTATCTCCACCATGCCTTCCAGTGTCCCACATCTGTTCCCCTCACCTCAGGTCTCTTGTAACAGTCATCTATCACTCTCATGTCGCAGTTATGTTCTAACGTAAAAGCCAACTGCATTCCCAATTTTCTCTTCCAAAAGCCCTGAGTGGGCCATCGGTAGTGTCACACTGGAACTATATGCTCCCAGTGTGACAAACAACTCCTATATAACCTATATAACACAATGTTAAATATGTCTAATGTAATAACGTCTAACGTTAATCTGTGATGCGTTGGATTATATTTTTCGACTCTGTACCTGTAGTTCTCCAACCACTTGTGTATTCTTGTCCTTCTCGTAGAGTACTAATACACTTATTACTTAACATATCCATAAGTTGCATGAGTGAGAGAGTGAAGAAGTGTGAAATTCCAGGAGATTGCGACATACTTGTTAAGGAGAAAGGCGCTGACAAGTGAACTACACTTATGCAAAAATGACTAATGACATTTAAACATTTTTTTTTAAAAGAAATCAATCAATCACATTAATTGTGTCTTGACTTACACAGATTGAGACATTTTTCTATTTGAAAACCAGGCATTGTTGTCCCATTACCATATTATATATTATCTCTCTTCTACATTTTATCAGAGTCTAAAAGTCTGATTTTCAAACTCTGAAAGGGTCACAATTCCACCAAGCACTTAACAGTTTCCACTCCCCATACTGCAGAAGTGTTAAAAGTATTTTTCTATCTGCTTTTGTAATCCATGTTTTAAATCCCTAATGGTAACTATATATTTAATGCACTGCATGTACTCATAAATACTGTGTGATCCATATATCACATGCATTTAGATAACATTTTCTGTCCACACATGAATATTTTACTGTGTGAGCTCGAATAGATCTAAAAATAATTCTGTATGCCCTCTATGAAAAGATGAGACTTAGGTTTCAGCATCTACCACTTTTAAAATGATATGGCTGAAAATCTTCTCCATCATATTCAGTTTTCACCCAGTTTTTGACCTTTGGCTTGTTACCGAGTTATCCTGATTGTCTTCTGCTCCATGACCTTGGCTTGTTAACCCCTTGCGATCTAGTGCTGCCCTTGGCCTTCTAGGTTTTGGACTGTCTACTTCTGAGTGTCTATACCTCCTGCCTTAAAGCCCCCAGGCCAGTCCCTACACAAATATACAATTTATATACTTTGCTGTTAGAAACAAGTTTTTTTTTTTTGCTAGCAAGATAGGTTGAAATGAGTTTGAATAGTTTTAAAAGGGTTGTTTTTTGGGTTTTTTTATGTCTTGAATTTAACCCAGTTTTTCTACATAAACACATTGATTACTATTACAATTAAATGACCTTGATCCACTTATGAGTAAACAATATCTGCCATAAAAAGATTCACGCATATAGTTGCACCAGCGCATGTCATGGAAGGCACCAGGTCATCAGGTAGATACAGTTAAGAAGCAGGGCCTTTAACAATCTGCAAAAGCTGAAGCGTCTCCCTTCTAACTGAAAGGCCCAGGTCTCTCTTGGACCCCCTTGTGTATAGCAGCTCGCTACATGAATGAGCAATTATGTGAAAATCTTTTATATAAAATGTTGTTATGTCCAGCGTGTGACACGTATTGTTTGTTAAGTCGTAATGGTCCATGTGGAAAATAGCATTTGCAGATGTGTGTCCTTTTCATGGTTGGAAAGTAATAAATGTAAATACATTTTATACAGTCGGTGCAATATCATCTTATGTTGAGTTGTGAGTAAGCACATCGAGGTAGATCTGTGCATTCGTCTTCGGGCGAACATGAAAACGAACACGAAGAGTGCGTTTGATGGTTGATGGCAGACGAGCCCCCTGCTGACGACCAATAGAGTTGCTGATACGGACATTTAAACTCCTGGCGCCAGAGCTGCTGCGGTACGCGTTAACCCCGTATTAACCCCTTAAACGGAAAAAAAACGAAGAAAAAACAAACACGAAGAATGTCCATGAATATTCGCCCGAAGAGAAGACAGGAGCAGGCGAATATTCGTGGAATACGAAGATTTTTTTTTTGCCGAAGACGAGCACGAAGACGAACACGAAGAGACCACTGGTGCCCAAGTCTAATAAATAGAAATACAACCAACACAGGAAATACACAACTACACAATAACTGGATCTTTATTTGTGCCACCAGATCTGTCTGGTTGTACAGAATATATACAAATTAAAATAATTGTAGATATATGGAATATATATATAAATATATTTTTATGTGTGTCAACCAAATCAAACCAATTTCATATTTTATCTGAGCTAGTAAAATGCTGGTTAAATATCCATCATAAGACCTACATAGGGACAGTGTCATAACACAACAGGAATAGAATTTCATAGATGCACTGCATATATCGCATGCCTCTTTGTATTGAAAAAAGTACATTTTCTGTGTACCTAGCCTTTATTCAAATGGGAATTGGACCACAAAAAAAGAATGGTAAGATCATCATCAGCATTCCATGCATTACTGACTACCTGGTATGCTCATATATGAAATAATAATGTAAGGAATCTGATGCGTTCATAACATCACAGTAGCCTTCAAATGTTATTTATGAACCACAGAAGAATGCAAAGTTATACAGTAATTAAAAAATATATTTGTTTTGGATTTTAAGAGAGGTTATGTATAGTTTACCAAATCTCTTCCTTTTATGGCCAATGTGACAATTGTTGAGCTTCATGTGTGCTCTGTAGAGTCCATCATGGGACATCAGTAACGTGGTGAAGAACCTGTCTCTGCGGGAGCTTTGTTTAGAAAGTAACTGAAAAGTGTTATATTGTTCTAGGAAGGAAAATAAATAAATATAACAATAAAAATCCATAAACCTGCATACATTCGTATATATTTCTTATTATGTTATTGTTAATATTAAGATTGATAAGGAGTATGATAAGGAGATTGGTAAGGAGGCAATTGAAGACCACAATAAACAAATTTTGGACTATACATAGAAAAAGAAATCCCTCTCTGTACTTGAAAAAAACAATATATAAATTGTGTACACTAGACATGAAAAAGGAGGAAACCTGGTCAAACATGGTAAAAACATGAAAAAAGCACCACATTTTAGGGAACCCTTTACCCTTAGCAAAGAAAGGGTTTATATAAGCATATGGTCAAAGACACTCAGGATCAAGTGGCAGAACCCTGCATATATATTTTTACTTATGCAGTAGACCGAAAAATGTTGTTTCTTATGAGCTAGTCAATTAAAACATGAATGAAGTAGCGTCCAATTTTCGCCCCACCCCCACCCTAAATAACACAAGAGACACTTCTTTATTTAAAACGTTTATTTTTGTACGCTGTACGGACCACATATTACCACAGCACCGTGACACTCAACAAACGTTATTAATGTTTAACATCAATTGTTAACCTTAACCATTTATTTGCCAACCACATTTTGACAGTATATAAACAGCTTTAATACCATTCTTCTTATCGTCAAACCAAAAAACAATAACAATTATAACCAAGTAAGTTGCCGGCTGGTATTGGCGTATCCACCTAAATCCCTGCTGGAACTGCCGGTGTCCCCTAGGCGGCAGCCGTACGACCATACGATTCTCTGGGGCGAATGCACTTACACCTCTGTGTACCACAAGTAACCATGCCTATAGATGGTTAACTCCTGCACCGTACCAGCCTCAAACCTGAGCACCTGGCTGATGCATAACGTAGTGAAGGGACGGCGGGAACATTTTCTTTTACAGATTAATTACCCCTGCCCCACATACTCCTTTATATACCCCTCAGTGAGGCTAAGTTACCCCCTCCCATATCAGGCCTTGCTTGTGCTATGGGGTATTAACGCTTTACTTGCCTAAATTTTGCCTAGTCATACCTTAACCCAAACACTCTAGGGGGGTACCTTGTCCTGCACTTCATTTATGGGGCCCCTCCGTCCTTTTCTTTCCCTCCTGGGCTGTACTGGCTTATTTGGTGCTTGTCAGTCATCGTTATCTGGCATGTGCTCAAAGCTAAACGTGTTCCAGTAACCTGACTAAAACTATCTGTCATTGCTGCGCATGCAGTGGGTTTCATAATCAGGTGAACCTACATGGAATCCAGTTGAATAATAATTAATTTTGACAACAAAAGCAAAAAGGCTTCAGGGTTCCAAAGGTTATTTTAGGTAACTATTTCGGTTGTTTTCTGTCATTGTATATAGATATTTTTTTTTAATGTATATAAAAATATGTCCTTTTGCTATTCGTTAACAGAAAAAACTTCCTGCGATTTCCTGTTAAACCAGCGAACTTGGTGCCTCCTTTGTCCATTCTCCTTCCCTTCATGTCCTCTCTCTTTCTACCTTCATCTAAGGGCTAGAGTAGCCATTTTAGCCATTTTTTCTAGGACACATCTCATTTTTACATGTTGCTGACCACCATAAGGGGGTGAATTAACCTGACCAAATGTTCTTCTTTGCCTCAGTTGGACTAATGAAATCACTGTAATTTTATTACAAAACGGCAAAGAGGGAATTGTGTCTTATGTGGTGCTCAACCATAAGCCGCCTACCTTAAAAAGTCCAGAAAAGACCATAGCCTTCGAGGCACAGCTTCCACCATGCGCAATGTTTTAGAATGAAAGAGTGGCCCCATTTCTATATATGATTCTGTGAGTTGCATATGGTAAAAATAACCAGTGACAGGGGCAGCTGTAACATTAGGGGCCCAAAGTCAAAGGCATTTCTCTAAGACAAGTAATCCATTTGATTACACTATATAATGATGACTGTAAACTCGTTTGATCAGGGCTCTCGTTACTTGTTTCTGTAAGTCAAATTGATATGTTATATACCAGTTGTTATGTCCTGTTTACCTATTGTACAGTGCTGCGGAATTTGATGGCGCTCTATAAATTATTAACAATATTAATTATATCATATCTCATTGTTATATGTTCTGATAGGGTCCTTGTAGAGGTTGTTCTACATATCACTTTCTGTCATTGGCACCATAAAAAGCCTGTTCCAATTAATTAATTGGATTATGCACTAACTGGTGAATGTAAGATTAGCTAAGGCCCAGTGGACAATGTTCTGTTGTTACAAAGAATTCATCATAAATTGTCAAAAGCTGAGTCTGCTATTTGAGGACTTGGAAAGTTGACAAAAATCCTTGGGAGAAAGTTATGAAATTAATTATTTTTAATTTGCTTTTAAGATATTTCTTTATAGAAATTGGCAAACTAGGCTATTATTAAGCAGCATTATTGTTGGTGTTGTTAGTGTAGAACAATAGATTTGAATGATATACCCATTGTCATACCTGGGAACTTCTAAGCCTTCCCTTTCGCGACGCGGCTAGGACTGCACACTGATGTCAGTTTGTGGCCCCACTGACGTTAATGGGAGTTCCCACTGACGTCAGGGGAGTTCCCAATGATGGCAACTGGAAACGCTCCCATCTAAAGGAAAAATGGGCGGGGAGCGGGGCGTGTCAAGACCTCGCTCCCGCGACCCGGAGGATTCAGGTCTTGACCTGGAGAACCGGAGGAGTGGCGCTCACCCGGCAATCTCCGGGTCAAAGTATTCTTCCTTTACCTTTTCAGGGGCCAGTAAATTGGATCTCTCAATTTATATAGGTTTTTGGGTTTTAGATGTTTTTCATAGAAACATAGAATCAGTCATCAGATAAAAACCATTTGGACCATCTAGTCTGCCCATTTTTTATGTAAAGGCTCATATATTAATCAGTCCTTGATCTTGTCTGGATCAGGATAGCTGGATCTAAGTTTAAATTCCCTTACTGTATTAGCCTCTACCTTTACCACTTCTTATGGGTGGCTGTTCCAATTATCTACCACGCTCTTACATTACCTCTGACCCTACATGACCTCTGACCCTCTAGGTTTCTAGGTATAACCAAGGCCGGCCCGACAATGGAGCCGAGTGGGGCAACTGCTCCAGACGCCACTTTTGAAGGGCAGCCCCAAGCCCTTTTTTTTTTTTAAAGCGGAAGAGAGAGAGAGGGGCTCCCCTCTCTCCTCTGGGAGCCCTCTTGCTCGGTCTCGGTGCTGGCTTGTAATGCTGAGCGCCGGAAGATGACGTCATTTCCGGGGCTCAGCAAGCCGGCATCGAGACCGAGCAGGGAGACTCGCCACAGGACTGCTGAAAGATAAGTACAGGGGGGGTAGGGTAGATAATAGGGAAGGAGGGAGGGAGAGAGAGGAAGGGTAGATAATGGGGGGGCAGGCAGGGTAGATAAAAGGGGGGCGGCATTTTTTAAACTTCGTCCCAGGCGGCATTTTGTCTTCGGCCGGCCCTGGGTATAACCTTATTTCTCCTCCTTTGAAATAAACTTCCCTTCTGCGTTTCTATCACATCTCCCCTCTCTCTTTTAGTTTTCGATTACTCAATAAGATTTTCTCCGCTGTTTAAATTCTAGTCCTAAGATTATATGATGGGTTTACCAGTACTTGAAAATATTTTTGGATCAGATGAATACACAGATTGGAAAGTATTTTATGTAGCTATTTAAAGATAAAGACTTGAAACAATTAAATCTCCATGGAATATACAGGACAGAAAAACTAAATGTCACAGACACCATTAAGAAGAACACATCAGACATATAACATAACATTAGACATATTTCAAGAACATACCGACTGCATTGTGGAAACAATGAATCATTTTAAAAATAACATCTTGCTTTAGTAAGATATTTCTTAATAGAAATTGCCAAATGAAACCAGGCTATTATTAAGCAGCATTATTGTTGCTGTTAGTGTAGAACAATATATTTTAATAATACAGTAATTTACTAATAAAGAGAAAGTTAAATGAATTACCGGGTTGTACCATACATACAATAATATGAGAAGACATGCATAAATTGCAAAATAATATTAATGACAAATCTTTTTAAGCCCTTAAGGGTGCATGTATTTTACATTATTATACTCTTGAGGACGCACAGGTTTTCAGCATTTTTGTTACGTGTTTGATCAACTGTGCTTCCACCCTTCACCCACACAAACCATATATTGTTTCTTTAAGACAACTAGGGCATTCCTCTGAAACTATTTTCATTTGTATATTTTAAAATTTAGTATAAAAAAATGTTTGCTCACTGTATTGCAGTTGATTTCTTCAACAGAATATAAGAATGTGTAAATGCAGAGCAAAATCTTAAATTGCATTCAACATTTCCTTGATATAGCCAACTCCCACCTACATAGATATGCCGTATTTTTGGGTAATAGGGTCTAAATTAGAACATCCACAAAACTTGGAATTTGTGCAGATAAATTTACTGAGCTCATGTCTCATTTGGAGCAATATGGTGGTTCCATAAAATTTAGATAATTAGAATTCAGTTTTTAATTGGTTTTCAACATGGAATTTAAAAAAAAAATTTCAATCCCCCCCCCCAAAAGCCCACAGTACTTACCTTGCAAAACTTACTAAACTAACATCCTAACTAAACATACCTCTTGGTGCACTTCCTCAAGGGCGGAGCTTCCAGGCACTCATTCTCCTCCAATTGGAGGAATGGGGGAAAGGCTGTCCCCATGGGCCCACCCTTTTGCAGAAGTGCACTGGGGGGCCAGGTTTACAGAGACAGAATAAAGACATGGGAATAAGCAGACAGAGAAAGAAGACAGAAGCAAGAGGCAAGACTAATGCAGATAGATTCACGAAGAAAGAGAGGGACAGGACCACTTCTCTTTCTCCAAAAGTCTACCCTGAAAGAACATGCCTTTGGGGTGCCATAGACCCACTTGGACACATGTAAGGGCAGGTCAAGCATAATAAATATCTATGCGTCAGACTTTTCATCACATTGTTTTGTTTTTGCAGCACAAAAAGAAAAGGAACTATATTTTTAAGAATAACACTCCATTAAAAACAATTTAAGAATTTTTGTAGAGTGCACGACACTCAACCCTTTGCACTATGATTGCCTTTGTATATATATATATATATATATATATATATATATATATATATATATAGATGGACTAACGTTTAATACTTAAAGACAACTGAAACAGGCCTGGTTTTGCATAATGACTAGTACATTATAGCTTGTATCCAGGTGCAGTATTGAATAAATTCAAATGTATGTACCCGTTACTGTATATTTTAATATCTGCTTTTATTGCACCAACGTGAATGGCATGTCAAGATATATAATCTTGTCAACGAGAGATGACATATAATAAATAGGTTTTGCATTTTGAGATCGGTATTTTGTGTTATGTTTGTTTAACGTAATAGAGCACTTATAAACTAGATAATATGTCATAAAATTGTGCTGACACCCTTTAAATATTTTATGGGGAGGACATAAATATACTTAAAGAATAACTAATGCAGGATGATACAATGTAAATATAGCTTAGCTCTCCAGTAGACCGAGTGAGCATTTATTGGTTGTGGCGTATAATGCAATTATGGGGCGGTTTTATGGTTATTACTGCATGTGTTAAAGCCTCTGAGTTAAGTTGTCAAATATAACTGGGACATGAGATGCAGCTTTTGTACAGACAAATAAAATACTGTGCATTGTGTACAACACTTGATTAGTATTATTTATAACTCTAGAGATTTAGAGGCACATTTCTAATATATGGTGAATGGTGAAACCATTATTTGTTAAAATGCAATAAATATTGATACTGTGTCTCTCTCTCCCATATTCTCTAAAGGAGCTTAATCTATTTGGATAGTAGTTAACACTACCTCTGCTATTGATGAAGCATGGTGATTAAGTTTGGATCTCCTATGCTGTTAAGAGCTCTTAGTATTTCAAGTTCCTCCCTCGTAATATAAATATTAAGCTTAGAATTTAATAAAAAAAATGTTTCCTGATGCTTTCGGAGCTTGTTGCGCCGTCATTGGGGTAAAAATGAACTAGTGAATTATCTGCTCCCTCTGTGTGTTGTCATCTAACTTCTCAAAGCAGCATACAAAATTATCAAAAGATTGGTAGGTCCATCACAATGTATTACCATTGTAGTAAGCTGTTGGCTTGAAATTGGCCTCACATATGAGTAGACTTTGGCATGGTTGGTCTAGGCAAATCATTGTGAATATTCAATGTAATGCTCATTAAGAGACGTTTTTATTTGGTTTTGAGGATCTATTTCTTGTTGCATTTTATAATAATACATGTATAATAAGCTGCATTCTTTTAAATTTGAAAAGTAAGCAGTTTTAATTGAGAAAGCAAAATCAATGAATAACCTTATAAAGTGCAAAGATTTAACAAGCACTCTAAAGCTGTGATTTAATGACTATAAAAGCAACACATAACCCTGTAAAGTAACCCTGTATAACAAGCAGCAGATCCCTTGGTGGGTAAATAATCTGAAGTTAAACTGGAAGGATACTGTAAGGAGCCATCTCCCTCTGAATTTACCAGGTGCACTATTAGACCAGGTGTAATAGACATCAGGCCTAATGCTACTTGCTGTTCTTTTTATTCTTTTCATCATTCTCTTTAAGCCCCAATCCCATCTCCTCTTAGTTTTCTTCTCCCTTTTCCTATCTTCAGGGGACATGGAAACCTGACATGCCCCTATTCCTACATGCTTACATCCTTACACCTTTCATAAAAAACATATTGCTGCAATCTCATACCTGTTGATTGCAATTCCACTTTTTCTTTCTCTTGTGCCCTGTGGAACTCATGCTCTGTCTGCATCAAACTTACTCCTGTTCAGAACCTCTCTATTTATATCTTCCTCGACCTTCCCACTGTCACAGAGACCAGGCCATTGTCTTCCAACACTACTTATCCTGCTGCTCTTAATTTTGGTTGCCTTCTTCTTAGTAACACCCTAAAACCTGGAGACAGACAGGTAGGGGCTGTTGGTATCCGCTCTCTGTAGACAAGAAGCATGTCCCACAGTCTCTCCAGAATGCAGCCTCAGGGCTGGGACATCTCCCTACACTTCTGCAGATATTTCTGAGACACCATCCTGGATTCAAAGGTGGATAATCCTTAATCTACTGAAAGCAAATGATAACAAGTGTTATATAAGAGGTATAAGTTTCGATAAGAGGAAGCATTTGTTCTTGGGGGACTCAAGTAGGTGTAAGAGTAGGACGGTCGTGAAGGTAGCAACAATATCAGATGTCCTCTAGGAGCTACCGCTCACAGAGATTGAAGATGCATTTAGGATTTGTTATGGAAGCAAGACAGGATGTGTGTATTTAGAGGAAGGTCTTCTTACTAGTGGGATACTATAGGGAGCGTTACTGGGACCCACACTTTTTAATGTTTTCGTCACCCATGAGTCAGATACATACAAACATTTAACATGTTTCATACCAGCACTAAAGTGTTACAATACAGTTATGGATAGTATAACTGAGAAAGTTCATACGTTTACTTTTAATGTAAGGAAAATGTGGAATGTGTTTGTCCTGTAACAAAAAAAAGGCTTATGTGGTCAGACACCCTTCAAATCACCAATCAAATCATAAATTACACTGTCATAGATTTTAAAATACTGAATCGTAGTCTCTTGCACGTAGTTCCTTTTATATATCGCTTGTTATTCTAAGGCAACTGTGGGGTTTGTTTTTTTTTGCTTCATATCTGCCATTCAGTTTAAGAGTTTAAGCTTTCTGAACGGTCTACAGTTGCTCTGCATTGTACCATCTGCTCCCATATTACAATTCTCACTGTAAGAGAACATGATAACAGACGTGCCTTGTACTAATAACAAATCAGCAAAAGGCTTTTCACAGTCTCTCATCTGATAAATCTGGGATAACAAGCTTTGCTAAAAATAAAGCATTTTGTCACTTGTAATTGTAAATAAGGATTTTACAATTGTGAACATAGAAAGGTTCCAAAAATGTTTCTATTAATAAAACTGTGAACACTATCAATGCAACTCGGCTTGAAATCTGCTATTTTTCATAGCCTGGTAACTTCAGTAATTTATTATATATATATATACTATATATATATATATATATATAAATAATAGTATATTATATCATATAAAGTACTCACAATTGAGTCGCGCTGGCCAGCTGACTCAATTGTATTTCAGATCAACGGGGACGGCTTCTTAAAATGCCACCCCTGTCGATTTGAAATAGAAATGAGTCAGCCGGCGCCGCTCAATAACTTTCGTGGGCGGCACCACCGCTGCTCAATGACCTTTGTGGGAGGTGCCAGCCCCGTTCAGTGAGGAGGATGGGTGGAGCCGCCGGCAGCAGCAGCAGGGTTGTCTGCATCGCACAGGTGTTTGACAGCGGGAATCCAACAGAGTGCACATCATGGTCAGGTAAGTTGGAGGCATGATTGGCAGTGGGAGGATGGGACAAAGATGGCTATGGAAGAATGGGGGCAAAGGCAAACTCTGTCCCCAATTTCCTATAGACATCTTTTACTATGAGAAGCTATTTAGTGACAAAAGATGCCTATGGGAAACTGGGGACAGAGTTAATTAATGGGATTAATTAATGGTAATTAAAAGTATGCACTGGTGCTTTTTAGTGTGAGCAAAGTGCTGGGGCAAAGTCTGAGTGCAGGGCAAAGTGTAAGTGCAGGGCAAAGTGTTGGATCAAAGTGAGGGCTAGGGTAAACTGTGAGATTGTGAATGCTGGGCAAAGTGTGGGTGCAGGGCAAAGTGCTGGGGCAAAGTGTGAGTGCTGGGGCAAAGTGTGAGTGCGGGGGCAAAGTGTGAGTGTAGGGCAAAAAAAGTCCTGGCTCCTAACTTTTTTAGCTGGCTCCTAGATTTAAAAAAACATTATCAAGCCCTGGAATAAGTAATATATATATGTATTTTAATCACATACCTAGGAGGGCATAGAGCCCACGTATAACAAGTAAGATGGTGGGGGGATTAAAATAAATAAAAATTATGTATGGGAAGGATGAAATCAAACTGTACCTTGCTCCCATCCTGTTGCTAATCAATGGGGATGTGTTAGAGTGAAATTATGGTGGAATGTATTAGGAAAGTCCATCATTAAAAACAGCAACCAGCTAAAAAATATGATACTTTTTTTCCCCCCCAGTCATGTTTTTATATTAATTTATTTAAAGTTTAACCATTAACTGATGTAATGGGGAACTTTTAAGAAACAGTGAATTGTTTATAACAACAAATATCCCTTTGCTTTGAAAACATATTATGAATCAGGACACTCTAATTAACAGCAATATGTCATATATTAAAATTGTAAACTCCTATATTGTATGTGTGATTATATTGATCATAAATTAATATCCCCTCCCCTGAGCCAAACAGAATGTTTCGGGACAGTACTTAACGGGATAAATATATTGGCGCATTCTAAATGGTATTTTGGGGAATTAAACCCCCCGGTGCTTGGCATTTAAATAGTGAACGAGCAGACAATGCCAAAAATCTGGATTTCACAGCAAAAAAGTATTTGCTACCCATGTTGCCCAGATTCTGTAACAACCACAAAATGGGGACCTTCTAACAGGATCACCACACACTAATCTAGTGTCATCCCATATAATAAAAATCTAAGCCCCTTTAAAAAATATTATCAGTACCGAGAACACTGACAGCACCATGAATCTTTATATAAAATTCTCAAATATGAGCCACACACACAATAAATGCCAGCAAACGACCTCAAATCCAATCGAAATGAATCTGGCCACGGTGCCAATAAATGAGATTTTAATCTGTTCGGCACACAGTGGGTTAACGAACTGGCAGAATCACAAGTGTCTATGTTCTAGGTCCAGGTTTCATAAAAATTAGGTACTGTCAAAATCACCAGTAGGAAAGAAATTTCACTTTTCGACCAGCGGTTAAAAGTAGACTTGTGCATTCGAATTCGGGAGAACATGAAAACAAACACGAAAGGAGCATTTTCGTTGTTCAGCCCGAATACCGAAAATCCAAACATGGTGGCGGCAAAACATATACGAAGACGCACAACACGAAGAATCTTCGTGTTCTTCTTTGTCTTCGTTTACTAATCTCCTTGGTCCCTTCCGCATCTAGTCTACCTTATCTACGCAGCATTGCAGGGGTTAACGGGAGCGGAAATCCGTAGGTTCGCCATCAGGAGTGCGATCACGGCCCTTTAATTCCTGACGGCGGGAACTTGGCCAGGGGAGACTGCGCCGGATCAAGGTAAGCAGCAGGTCTGCTTTTTAGTTAAAAAAAAGCTACCACCACTGTATAAGGCGCACCCAATTTTTAGACCCCAAATTTTTCTATATACATGTACATGGGGAAATACGGTAATTGTTAACGTTTTAATAATAACGTTTTAACTCACATTTATTATGAATTGAAATGGCTTATAATGTTTTTCATTGTAGGTTTAGACTAATTTTATGTTATATATATACATAAACTGGACACTTAATGGCACAGCTTAATTGAAAATGTATTACTCCTGAATTGTCTTTTCTTCAATATGTGATTCTTTTAGACAGGTAGCTTTGCTAGGCATTCCACATAATTAGTTTCTTAATGAGCCTAAATATTTCCCTATTGTAACTGAATGAACCCATTAAGGGACCAGCAGATTTTCTGGAACATTAGGGCCGGTATTTCAAGTGGACAACCACCATAAACAATGTTGTATTCAACATCAAGGAATAAGGTCCAAGGTCAAGCTTTTTGTCAATGGAGTGTGAGATATATCCTTTGACAGTAACAAGTGATGTATGGTATGTCATATACAGAATGTAAAAGGGGAAGGCAGCCTTTTGGCTACAGCTATTATAAGAAATGGCTTGAAGCCAGATCTCTGTGGGAGCCAATATACATACATAATAAGAAATCATTTTTCATGTATTAAAAAAACGCAAGATGCGTTTTAGTGTAAAACTGGCAATAAAAACCAGAACAATATAATCTTGCCATACATTAGATATCAATAGATGTATTTCTCATTTGGAAAACAAATGCGCAAAATAGCCAATATAGCAGACCAGAAGCCAAATCTGATCTTGATCCAAGAAACATTTGCTTTTATCTAGTTTCACATTGTAAGTGGCTTCAACAAACACAGAATTTTGCTGTTTGCATCGCAGGGTTATTATGGACAGGAAGCAAATCCCTTACGAAAAAATTACTGCAGTTTTTCTGAAGTAATCCTGCAGTTTTTTGGACATGAAAAAACTGCAATACTGCACATTTACTGCAGTTTTACTGCATTTGTACAACTAATTGTAGTATTATGGTAACGTTAATATCAGTATATGAAATCATTGGATTCCGTGTGAACAAACAAATTGTAAATCATGGGCAAATATTTGAGCCAATATACCAATATGGCTCGATTATAGGCCGCACCCGAGTATAGGCCACACACTAAAAGTTAGATGTTTTTTTTTAAAGAAAAATTGTAATATAAGTGTAATATATATGCTGCCACTCTGTTTCCCCCCCAGAGACATGCTGCCACTCTGTCCCCCCGAGAATGCTGCCCCGTTGTCCCCCAGATATGCTGCACTCTATGCCCCCCCCCGAGATGTGCCCCCCTCCCCTATACTTACCAGTCAAGACTCCCGGGGGGGACATCTATTCTACGCAATACAACTTCCGGTGCTGGCACTTCTGCCGTGGGAAGTCCCGACAAGGGAGATTGTTAAAGCACATCGAGCAGACGTGCCAGCAGCGGAGATTGTTTACGTGCATTGCCGCAGCCGGTGAACGTCTGCGCGATGCGCTTAGATAATCTCCCGTGGCGGCATCCCCCATGGAAAGTGCTGGCAGTCGAGGCTGTCTGAGCGTATCAGACAGTAAGATGCAGGTCCCCTGCAGCGCTGCGGGGGATCTGTATCCTAACCCTGCTTGTCCCGGTTGTCGGGCGTTATGAATTGCGCATTCCTGCGCTAAACCCGGAATATAGATCGCGCCCCCACTTTAAAGACTTAAAGTGGGGGGGGGAGTGCGGCCTATATTCGGGCAAATACGTATTAGCTACATTTTCACATGCACTGAAGAATAAACATGCACGGGCCCATACTATAAAGGTACTGTTCCACTTAGACAAAATATTGTGCTCTCTTGCATGCTAACCTTAGTCATTTCAATCTTTCCTTTGAAAGTTTAGATGAAGCAGCACTTTTGGGTGACATCAAACCTCCCACATTGAAGCAATTTCCAATTGTGCTTTAAGAGAGGAAAACTTAATTCATGACTATAAAATGATGTCATTTCTCACTGGATCAGCAAACTATAACAAATCATGCCCTTACAGCCAATTATATCCCTGTATATTGCTCTTTGTTGCTCTTACTGTAAAGAACCCTTTAAATTGCTTTTAGTAAAAAAATCCTTTCTTCAAGTCTGAATTGATGGCCCCCTGTTCTTTGTAAAGTCCTATTAACGAACAGGTCCTCAGAGAGCAGCTGGTATTGTCACAGAATGTATTTGTATAATAATATTGTATCTCTTGTAAAGCACCTTTATTGTAGTGTAACAAAATTAAACTTGTATACCCTTTCTTCATAACTAATGTTCCATTCCAAGCTCCATAATGACCTTTTTTAAAAACAGGTGCCCAGACTTGTACTACATATTCGAGGTGGGGTCTTACCATTGACTTATACAGAGGCAAAATTACATTTCCCTCCTGTGAGTCAATAACCCTTTTTAAATGTGACGATACCTCACTTGCCCTTCTAGCAGATGACACTGGTGTTAGGTTTATTGTCAACTATTCCCAAGTCCCTCTCATTTAGTGATTCCTCTAACAAAAACTATATTTTGCACATTTATTTATTTTCCCAAAATGCATATCCTTGCATTGGTCAATATAAAATTTGCTCTGCCGATTATTTCAACAATATTGCCTAATATATAGTTTAACTCCTTTATTTTGAATCGTAACCTCTGAGAAACTATAGTGAATGCTTTCACAAAATCCAAATAAATCACATGTACTGAAATACTCTGATCTATATTTTTGCTTGCTTCTCTGTATAACATGATCTGCCTGCACAGGAGATCATGTGTGCAATAAATAATGTATTTTTTGAAATGAGCATGTCTTATACAATATAAACGAAAATATCAAAAACAGTGAACCGTTATCTGGCTTGGTCAATTTCATTAGTCAGACAATTCAATGAAACTGATTATATTGCCTGCCCTAGTGATGTTACTTAATCAGAGCCCTTCTGTTGCATATGTTACTCTGTAAATTGCTCATAAGTCATTAACTGAGGTCAGTGATTAATGTTGCAATTTCATTCACCTGGCAGCAAAAATGGATACTATATTATCTAAACACTTGGATTATGGTTAATTGCAGATTATGTATTATTTTTCACTCCTCTTGGCATAATAAATTCACAGTTGTAAATTGTATCCATGTCCAAGCCATCTGAACTACATTCTGTTCTTCTGTTGTTCAGTAAGAATGGGTGGGAAAAAAAATTGCGACAGTACGTGTCACTATAATTGCAGGGCACCCAGGAGGTATACAGTCTATCCACCTGTTGGCTCCATAATGTTATGTATATGCACTTCTATAAAAATACACAGATTTGCACAATTAAAATAGCCAACCTGTAATGTTTTTATATGATTTTGTTTTTGAGAATTAATATCAGTCAAATGGTTTTATTTTGTATCACTTTTCTTGTATGGTCGTAGCTCTGTCTGTGTAGAGGTTCATTAAGGAATCTCCCTGTATTTGTTATATGTTATAGCAGGCCAGCCACATCTTAATTGGCCTCGGTGGAGTGGCTACAGGGGCCTGCCTCTCTAGGGGGCCTGGGTGACCCCTGCAACCACTTCTTCCTGTCTCTCTCCGCGCCTGTTCAAAATTGTTCAGAAGGGGCCCTTTCTGACTTGTACTGCGTGGGTCCAGGTCTAAAGGGCCCTTTCTAAACAATTTGGAACTGGCACTGAGAGAGGCAGGCATGTACCGAGGCCATGTTACATCCTGTGACCCCGCAGACCAAAATCTTGAGGAGAGGTAAGGAGGTGTTGTATATATGCTTGTATGCATGTGAGCATGTATGTCTATGTATATTTTCATGTAAGCATGGATGTCTATGTATAAGTGTATATGAGCATAAATGTCTATGTATACGTGTATGTGATCATGCATGTCTATGTATTAGTGTAAGTGAGCATGGATGTGGATGTATAAGTGTATGTGATAATGCATGTCTATGTATATGTGTATGTGACCATGGATGTGTATGTGTAAGTGTATGTGTGCATGGATGTGTAAGTTGTGTGTGCTTGCATGAATGGTGTGGGTATAAGTGTGTGTGTTAGCATGTATAAATGTGTGTGTTTACATATGTGTGTTTACATATGTGTGCCATAGTGTATGTGGCAAAGATGGCACAGACAAGCTGTTTGGGGGCAAAGATTGCACAGATAAACTGTTTGAGGGCACTGAAATGCTGGAGCAAAGATAGCACAGGCAGGCAGGGACTGATAAGCTGGTTGGGGCAAAGGTAGCACTCACACGCTGTTTGGGAGCAAAGGTGACACTGTGGGACATGTCTTGTATTCTCAATCATCTTGTATTCTCAATCATCATGTGAGTCCCTTTAATTGTGAAATATCTTTTTCTGAATACAAGTCAAGAAAACCCAACATACTCAAAAACCATAACAGTGACTTATATCTTCCCCCAAAAGCCTTTTTTTGGGGGGATATTTACCCTAGGATTTTTTTAAAGTAAAGTTCAAACATATCAATGATATCAATTGTTTCTTGTGAAATAAATATTTGTTTTCATTTCCTCTTTGCATCAGGGACATTCATAGGATTCCATCTGAGATGTGGCTTCTGCAGTGCCAGAGAGCTAACTTTGGCAACATATAAATCCATCTATTTTCAGTGCCCACTTTGTCATTTTCCAACACTGTGCCTGCATTTCCTCATTTGCCACCGTTCCTATTTGTCAAACCAATTTTTATCATACCATCCAATCTATACATCAATCAAAATTGGAAGCTGTCTACGTTTGAATGTTTATCAAAATGTTGTCTTGTGTTACGACAAAAAACTTTTCCTGTATGTTTAAAAATAGGATCTACATGTTGTAGCTTAAATCTCTTCAAACTTTCCAAAGAAAGGCTTACACAAGATCAAAAGTTTAAAGTGGAAGTGAACCAAAGCAAAGTATCGTTCAATAAAAAAAGTTCAGCTGCACTCCTTGGTTATGCCTGCTTCTCATATTGACCATGGTATTAAAGAACTAATTTGAAGAAGAAGAAGAAGAAGAAGAAGAAAAAAAGGTTTCTTTTTCATTTAGTCAGTTTTATTAATAGTCTATAGGGAAATTGGGAGATAAATCATGAAACAATGTGCTACAGATAAAAGATTCCAGCCCACATTGTTAAAGAATCTAATTTAAAATGAAAGCTATTCAACCAATTATTACATTTCTCTCACACCTAATAATAATTGCTAATCCTTTAATGATAATGCTTTTCCAGGTGAAATTTTACCCAATGAGCCAATGGGCTGAGAAAATTGAAATTGCACCTGCTACTGCAGCTGGAGTCCTTAAAGAACTCAGTTGATCTCTACACTTTCAGCATTGGAAAGGCTAATTTTGTAGACTCCTTGATCAGAAGAATGTTTGTGCCAAGAAATAGGGGTGGTCTCATATAACACTAAGACTTTTACACAATGAAGTTTGCAGAATGGACTACAGCAGCCAAGAGATGTGAGGTTTGGCATGCAGCCAAAAAAAGAATCCTTGAATAAAATGTTCCACAGCCAAGTACATGAAATAAATGTGCAATGCATAACTTTGCGGTTAGAAAGGATGTACAGTAAAAAAGCATCTAAATCACAAGAAGTCAGGTGTTGTAATTGTAACATTATTTAACATTATTGTTGTTTCTTGCGTGAGTGGGACTTTTTATATATTTTACATAAAGTTTATCTTTTTAGTTTGTCAATTAAATGGGGATTAAACCTAAATTCTAGATTTTCTTAGGATTTACATTGGCCGAAATTGGTCCTTTTTGTCCCCTTTACTTTGTATTTGGGGGGGGTCACCAGCTAATGCCAAACAGCTTTTTAAATGTCATGCAAGGCACCAATAGGCAAGGTGCCAGTCTGTTTACTGAATTGTTATCTCCCATGCACGTATGTGTTTTTTAAGGTTTCGCAATAAGGTGTTTATTGATATTTTTTGAATGTGCCCTACTTCTCCCACAGCACGTCAGGGAATGTTGATGTACGAATATTCTGAATTTCCAATTTACCACCTGTTGAGATTACAAAACAGCTATAAACTCTTACAGGATTAAATGTAGGTGTTTTTATCTTCAGAGTTTGTCATTCAGCCCCCATATTTTAAAAATTATTTGATAACTACTATCTGGTAAAGGTAAATAATGGAATTTTTTTTATTGTTATCCGTTCAATATGAAGACAGAATAAAAGTGTTAATATGCATTGGGGAAATACAAACATATTAAAACATAGGTCAGTAGCATGTTGTTTTAGCAGCTACAATTTCTTGTACTAATGACGTTTATGGATCAGATAGAACAAGATAGATAATTAAAGCAATACATCTTGTACATGTATAATGACCATTTGTGTAGTAATAAGTGATTATAATAATGGAATGTATTTGCACTGTAACAAAATATATATTAATGGTTATGTATTAAAACTAAATATGTATTTCTGTATTGCTTATTAAAAGTGTTGTTTGCTACTAACAGCATTCACTGTGTTCTGACACTTATAATGTACTGCAGAGGTTATTAAAGATGTACTGTATATCACAATAATAAACATATTTAAGCAATTATAAAAATAGTGGGGGAAAAGATGGTGATATAACTGAATAAAGTTAGTTAGTTATATTACTTTCATAGATTTTGACTTTGGAATATTGCCCCAGCACAGAGCTCAGTTATTTGTTGTTGGTGTTCAGTGTCTTTGGCCACAGCCAAAGCCCTAGTTTACAGAATACTAGAAATCTTTGTATGCATCTCTACTAAAGAGGAGGACACGTTTGAGGTAACTCGGCTTGAACCACTTTTTAAGCGTGATACGTAAGTAAGAATGTATGAGAACTCCCTCTTTGCATCAAGTGCAATTTTTCAAGTGCATTTTTTTTAGTAGAGTGTTCTAGCATTATGCTTTAGAGAATCCCTGCGAGGAGACAGCGAGTATCACTTTGTCTGTTTCTTATTATTTGTAGGGCACTAGGGCACATGGAATATCAAAAAAGTAGAAAATGATCTCCAAAATCTAAATTTTATGCTACTTATTCTATGGATTTGTGGAATATTTTATTCTAATTTAACTTGTATGAAGCGCATAGCATAGTCACTTGGCTAAAATTGTTTTTTTGTAACTTGATGGTACTTTGAGCCAGACAGGTATTCCCATGTTTAAATATTGAACCCAGCTACAAAGAGAGAATACATTAACCCCTTCAGTCCCAGGGGTTTTTGAAACCTGAAGTCCCAGAGCAATATTGGAATGAGGCATTTGGTAAAAACGTGTTAATTTATATTTAAATGAGAATTAAACATATACAATTATTTAGTATGAATAAAAATCAAATAAAGTATGTCAATGTGTGTATTTTTTATTGTTTCACCTATAAAAACCATACATAACTAGTGCAAATAAAAAACATGTTCTCACTCTTCTCACAAGCTGAAATATGAATAAAAAAAAGAAAAAAGAAAAAATAATACAATAAATAATTTTTAAAAATAAACAATAAAGTGAACTAAGTGATGTCATTGTGACATCTGGCTTAATAACTGTTCAAGAAGTCCCTAAGAGGACCTCTAACAATACTGCAGTATAAAGTACAAATATTTTTTTAAATACACATGTACAAACAATAAAAAAAAATTAAAATATTTTATAAAAAAAAACATAACAATAATAAAAAATAAGGATATGGGTATTTCTGTAATCAGGAGATGCAGCTAAACAATTTTGGCTGGGTTTCTCTGCCGTAACACATACCCTGCTGGGAAATGGAAATTTAATATAAATGATGTATTTCTGAAATCAGGACACCTGAATTGATAATTTTGGAGGGGATTTTCTGTCTCTTTACCTAATTTTGTGAGGAATCAGAGGGGAAAATATATTAAAAAATTAGGTGTTTTGTTCTAATTTTCACTAGTTTTTACTAAATGTCTAATTCTAATATTGCTCTGGGACTTCAGGTTTCAAAACCCCCTGGGACTGAAGGGGTTAATGTATTCTCTCTTTGTAGCTGGGTTCAATATTTAAACATGGGAATACCTGTCTGGCTCAAAGTACCATCAAGTTACACAAAAAAACAATTTTAGCCAAGTGACTATGCTATGCGCTTCATACAAGCAATCTACAGAGCTAGTGGAAGTGACATAAGAAAGACTGTTCCTTTAAGTAACGCATGTCTCAACTTGCAAAATATGCATCTGTATTCTTCAGCAAAGCAGATCAAATAACTAATAGCAGCCTATCCCTTCCTAGGAAATTCTCATACTCAGAAAGAGTGATGCTGAAACAATAAAATTCTATGAGTTCATACATGTGTTATTTACATTAGCCTTAGCATAAGCCTCTTTAGGGGAACACAGTGTTTATATCTTCCTAGCATCCAATAAATTTCCTAGCCCTGAAAATACAAGGTCGCACCCATCCTTCATTTAATATCTGTCGTGTTTAATGTCCTATGTCAAGCCTTGAGTGAAGATGTTTTTCTCCGTAACAGAAATTCAAACAATGCAATCACCAGCTATTATTAAACTTGACAATTGAACATGATGTTTGGAGATATTATTGAACCAAGACTTGGTTGCTAATTCCCGATACCTTCATAGTAGCTGCCAGCTACTACGTCTGCAGAGGAAACAGCCGTAGTGCCAAGGTTTGATATGACATGTGTAAACATTTTTAAAAGCTACCCCAAAAAGCACAAGGAAAGGAAACTGGCAGAAACCCAAGATACAGAATCATGGAGTAGGCCAAGAATTCAGCTTTGGAATCATTCCATATGTGGTTTTCAAAGTAATTTGTATGATTTGGAAAGCCAGTAATATAGCACTCTGTAAGAAGAGGTTACCTAAGGTAATATGTGCAACATGAGAAGTATGTTTTCCAGGCAGATTTAACCCATAATACAGTCAGTAGGTTAAATAATTACTTCCATGTATAGACTGGTCCATAAACGGGAACTACTTGTAAGTCATTGATTGTCTGCAGAATAAGTATCATTTAAAAATAGACCATTGCATATTTTTAGGGATTTACACTTACAGGTTAATTAAAGTTATTTTGTTAATAAGCATTTTGTCAGTTTAGTTTTTTTCTTTTTTCCCCATATTGATTTAGATGCCCTGATTTTTTTCTGATTTTTTTCAAATTTATTATATTATATATATATTATATATATATATATATATATATATATAATTATATATATATAAAGCAAGCTGTGTGCTGGGTTGTATAGCTTGAGGCATTATTAGCAGAAAGAAAGATGTGGTTCTGCCACTTTACAGATCTCTGACCAGACCACACATAGAATATTCTGTACGGTTCAGGAGACCCCATCTCCAGAAGGATCTTGACAATTTAAATCCTTCTATGGACACCAAATGCATGTTTTTAATACAGGCATTATAGGTTGCAGAAGTGTCTATGTAGGTTTACCCTTAGATTCAGTTTCTGTCTGGTTTCTCCAAAGTTACATTTTCTAAATATATATTAATGCTTTCTTGTTCTAACAATTCCATTATAAACCTTACTCTTACTTCTACCCCTTGAAATTCCTCTCACACTGTCTAAACTAATTTACAGCCACCCTTTACTACTGTGACCTATACCTTATGATTACCTTTCCTTCTCCATAAACACTATACTGCTGCTCATGTCTCACGTAGATGTCTTGTGATTAGCATTGCTTTTGGCATGATAAAGGGGATTGAGACTCTTGAAAGCTCATGCTCTAAATGGAATGATAGTCCAATAATAAAGTATTATGTATACTGTTATAATGTGTTATAATGGACTCAGGGCGCTAGAACATATGAAATGTCCAGGTGACCTGAGCATCCATGCATTTGGACTGTCGGGCATGAAAGATCTAAGGCACAGTTCCCCCTTTACCATATGATTATAACGTCAATGTTGTCAATATTTAGGAATTTAGGAATATAGTCAGGAATTTTTCAACATTAATTACACATGGAAATGTACCCCTACCATGTACAGTATACCTGTACTATATGTTCTTTCTTATAATTTGGTGTAAGATGGTCTTGTTAACCTACCGAAAAGTCAAAACTCTATCATACCCAAGTTTATATTTTGTAAGTAGTTTACACATTCGATCCAACAATGACTAAATAATGGACCTTTTTGTAAAGAACTAAGAAACATTTGGTACCTAATCTTCCCAATCACGAAGAAGCGCTACAAGGAAGCTTTGTGTTACTGAGGCTATTTACTGTTACCTCATTAAAAAAATATCAGGTTTTCGTATCTTCTATTTAAAGAAAGAATAGTGTTGAGAGGTGCTGGCTTTCACCACGCATGGAGTGTATTTTCCATGGTAGTTTGAGGTTAGGTTTACCCTAACTTATGTAGACTCTGGATGACTATTTACTATTGATTTTTGGAGGGTTTGGGGTAGAACACTGCTTCCTTCATCATATGAGTTGATGTGAGGTTACATTGTGGGCTGGAACCATAAACAAGGTTGGCTGCATATGTGTGGCTACTGTTGTCTCTGCATTTTAATTATTTAAAACTTTACTTGGTCTGTGATATAAATAATAGGGTTAGAAACTCATTGATATGTTTAATAATTTAAAATATTAGAATTCAGTAGTGAAATGATATTTATCTAAGTTGAATTTCTTGCCAAATACAGCATTTTATAGCAATGGGGCCCCTTCTGAGATGAAATGAATGAAGCATTACTAAAAGTGTAATTTATAGATGTTTTTCTATGGAGTAAAAAAAAATCAATTATCATTTTATGCACACAAACTACTTAAAATCAGGGTATGGAACTTAATTCAAGGATTAAACGCCTGCTACTGTTTTAGGAACTCTAAGATTTACTCTTAAAACAGAGCTACATAGAAACAAAGAATTTGACAGCAGATAAAAAACAATTCTCTTGTGACTGTGAAGAATTCAGATGGAACACCCTCTCTTCCCCTTTCTTCACTCTCCTTAGGCACTACTAACCCTAGGCGCATGCCTGACACACCAATACCATGTGCTGATACACATTTATGCTAGCACTAACATCCACACACACATGCTAACAACAAATAATGACACACACAAGCACCCTATAGTTATATGCACACACAAAAACAGCATGCACTTCCACACATACTAACACTATACGCTCACATACAAACTAACACCGCACAGTAACACATACCTTCACTCACTCTAACACTATACACACTCTTCTACCATATAGTTTGTCAAGGGTTATGTGATATGTGTTAAACTTAAATTATGAACCAAATTATTTACATATATATATATATATATATATATATATTACAAAAAATACAATTCACTTCTAAATAAAGAAAGCAACTTTTATTGAAAGAGAAAGCACAGGACAGCAGGGGAACAATGGCAGAAATCTGCATAAGCAAAACAAACTTTCAAAATATTCTAAATAAACAACAATTACAAGTTTGATTAAGGATTAAACACGTGCAATTCAAATTCTTATGAAATAATCAAAATTCTATAAATCAAATCATTAGACAGTAAAAATATGAAATTTCATGGAATGACCAAATCACCATATGATATAGATAAAATGGACCACAATCAATATAATCATCTGCATAGACATTTATAAATAGAAATAATCATAATTATTGTTGTAGTCATAAATTGTGGGTGTTGATTTTTTCGGATGACATATGGTCTTTGGCAAAAACAATGGATAAAATATCACCCTTTAAGTGGGTATTTTTAATTTTCTTTGGATCAATCTGAAACAAATTATCATACCCCACAGGTTCCTTAAAAGGATGATTACTCAGGAATTTGACTGTTCTGGATATGTATTTCAACAGAATCTTCCCATAGCTATATGCCATGATAGTTTCCATGTACAAATTGCAAATTTACTAAATTCTGGTAAATTTGCTGATCTGTACAAAGCCCCAAAAACGAGGCCCCCTACTAATTGGACAAAAACAAATTCATGGGTCCGCATTAACTCACACTCTCTCACGCTGTCACTCACTTTCTCATACTCTCATTCTCTTTCACTCTCTCTAAATGTTTCCATACTTTCTCTGCTGAACACTTCCGCTTCTGCCCACCACTTCCGCATCTTCTTCCATAACCCATCTGCTCCCATCTCTTCAATCCTTAATCTTCTTTCTTTGTCCACATCTCTGCGGACGTAAACAGGCATCTTCTGACAAAATGGTGGTGATGTGGTGGCGTCTTCCCCGATCCTCCACTCCTATAAGAAATCTCCAGCCTGCTCACTGCATCCAGCTTTCAAGCATTCACCTAACAAAAAGATTTCCGTCCATGACTTAAGCATAAAGTTCTCCAACATGATATTATCACTTGTTTCTGCTATTTTGGACACATCAGACAAAAGCAACTCTTTCCTCCCACATCATAGTTTAAAATCTTATTCTGAATGTCATCTCTCTATTCCTTAAATATACATTTAGTACCGCAAATTTAGTACCTCCAAATCTGATCTTTCACCAATATACTAATTCCATCATTCCAGTCGGAACGGTTTCTGTGTCAGCCTGAGCTGCTCTCACACCTCCCTCTGCCATAGTATCTCTCTGTCATCATAACACACTTTTAACCCCTTAGCCGACCACTGTACAAGGTCTTAAACTGACAACAGCACCACTCAGCAAAACACTAAAATCACTCAATTCACCTTATTTAATCTAAGTACACAATGGTGGTAGGATCTCCAATTGACCAATTCACTTCTAGATAAAGCAAGCAACTTTAATTGAAAAAAGAAAGCATAAACACACAGCAGAGGAACAGTGACAGAAATCTGGATAAGCCAAAGAATAATAAATTCTAAATTAAATATTATAAATAAATATCAATAACAAGTTTGTTTAAACAAAGGATTAAACAGGTGCAATGCAAATTCTTATCAAATAATTAAATCATTAGCAAATAAAAATATGAATTATCATGGAATGATCAAATCACCATTTGATTTAGATAAAATGGGCCAAAAATCAATATAGTCATCAACATAGATAGACAAATTGAAATAATGATGATTGATAACATTGATATGGGTGCTATAAAATATACCAAATAAGTATACTGAGCACTTAAATGTGTGATTAAATTGAATATTAATCTGATTTTACCTATGTGCTAATTTCTCTGGATAAGATAAAACTATCTATACTGAATAATACTTTATTAGTTAGGATCTTACTATACTATAATATTATGCAATTAATCTCTCTACTGCGATTAATAACAAGTTAGCGATGATGCAGAATTCATAGCATGCTGTCGCCTGGTTAAACCCCAAATAAATTGTCATCTAACCCCCAGGGCCGGTTTCTGGAGGTCATAGGAAAGGGAATTTCTTACCCAGCAGATCAACAAACTACTTCTCCCACAATCTCAGCCAACTCAACAAAGACTATGATAGAATACTAAGATTCAAGAAAGATGAGGTGATACTATACCAAATGCACGAGTACGAGTTTCTGATCAGTAACTGCTTTGTGACCAGTCTGGTTCCCTTTCTTACCAGCACTCATCATGGGATGATAGTAACATAGCAGAAGGATCAGGTAAAGGATTCCAAGTTTCTGTTATGATGCATTGGCCAAATAAAGGGAAATATGTGGATATTCCACAAGTTATGTATTTGTCTCCCCATATCCCTCTTATTCTTTTTTTTATACTTTATTATCTCTATCATTTGCCTATCTTAAATGGGAAGGTTTTACCAATTATACTATGCCCAATAACTGGATGTCCAGTAAAATCTAATGTAAATTTCCTTTACCATGTTAATGAAGTAGTCACTCTTGACCACTTAGGGCCGCTCTAACATATATGATGATACAATTATTATTTGGATAAATAGCCACTTATTTACCAGAATAAGGAATGTCTGATGTAAGTGTTGCTCAGTAATTATCAGGCCTAGCCTTGAAAACAGAGACAGAATTCCAGAAGTTCTAGAATAATATTTTGAGTAATATTGCCTTGAATAAGTGATGGAAAAAACAAGCAAACAACGATTATATTTATAGAATGTTCATTGTTTGGGTACATTCTTATCTATATGATCAGTATATCGAAAGTAAAAATGAAAATAAATATAATATAGGGTTAAATATGTGCATTAGTATAGTCTTAGTATAGTCTATGTTATAAGTATAGTCTATATTAATGAGATATGAAGCATTTTGCCACTTTAGTCCTCTTTAGCCCCACGCCCCGTTGCTGTAAATAGTTCTATATGTAGCCATGTATACAAGAAATCCTAAAACGTATTATTCAGAATTATCTCAGAAATTGCATACGATGTACAGAAATTAATGGAATATTAATTAAAAACATTAATATCGCTTTCCACATTACAGTACAGGAAGCATGGATATAACCAGAAATCACACAAAGTTACCACATGTGCCTCAATTATTTAATGTCAAGTTTGTGTCTAAGGTCTCAGCTCCTGATGATCCTATTTAATATTTGTAATGTAACCAAAGTTATTTTTTACTTAATTGATCTAATCTAGGAAACCATGTTTAACACAATATTACTTCTGAAGATACTTTTCTGTATTTCGAAAACTATTGTACGGAATGGTGCAGTTAGCTGTGCAGCTAAATGAATGCTGTACATTAACAACAACAACAACAAATATATATATATAGCTATATTGGTCTTAGAGAAAATGGACTGTTTAGTTAAATGTAATATATTTTATTGGACAGCAATAGAAAAAGATGGGATCAATTATATGTATAGTAAAATGATACTTTTAAAAGATTTCCTTTAAAGGACCTTCAAGGCTAACTTGGAGGTTTACTTACCGGAAACTTGGCCTTTTGTAACTCCATGAGATATTTAGCACCACATTTAAGTCAAAACTGAGCCCATCTATCATCTATTGTGCCAGTTTTTTGGTGGTTTATGGGGAATTTAGCATTACTGCTACACAGAGCCAGCCCTTACACGGGCGCTGGTGGCCAGTGGCTTTTTTCAGATGAGATAGGTTGTTTTAGCTACCACATACCCCTGGGTGCTATTGTGAGTAAATATTTTAAGTTATTCTCACCGGTCTTGTTAAGTTTCATTAAAATAAGTAATTATTAAAAATGGCTAAAATTGGTAATGCAGTTTTTGAATTCTTAAAACCTAAACATTACAGGTCTTGATTTACCATAAGCAGCACCCTTGACTCACATACTTATAGAGCTGTGTCTTATGAAGCTGGAACTCTTTCATCTAAAATAAGGTCCGAATTGGCCCTCCATAACCCTTAGCTAAATTTGTGAAAATGTTTTAATATTTAAAGTCAATCCAGATGGAAAAATAGAATATAATTATTCCTCGGCTCAGTTACTTATACAGAAAGCCCAGGCTTGGATGACATTTGCATACAGCTGTTATGGGAGAGAAGAAGACAGTGTCGAGATTTCTATCAGAGATGTCATTATTTTGTCTTTAATGGGGATGTTCTGTAAGATGCTTTCCTATATTGCCTTATAGAGAGCTAACAATGTAAATCAAGTAATGGTATCATCTGATTGATTGGCAGTGACATCAGCATTATCAATAAGAAACTAATTTAGCCTTTTAAATTGATCTCCCCGCATTCATTCCTAAACAATGCATTTGATGTAACTCCAAGGAAGCTAGCAACATTAGTTGACGCTTTTCTGTGTAGCATCGCTAGATATTTTTATACAGTTCGTTGAACAGATTATGATCTTGTAGCAGAGAAATAAAACAACCAATTAACCATTGTTCCAAAAGGATTTATTTGTTGCATACCATTTAAACGTTTCACTTAATCCCTATTGACTTTTTCTGTCTTGCAAATGATTACGGTTTTTCAATAAAACTAAACGCCTTACAAATATTTTAAATACTGTATATGTGTACTGGGTAAATGGCTGTCACAGTAAGTCTTTCAATTAGAGCTAATGGGTATTTGGGTAAATTCAACTGTACTTTTCATATTCCATATTTTTCATTATGAAACTAATAATAATAAAATATTATTTTCCTGTAGTGTATTGAGATACAGTTCACTACACAAAAGAGAGTGCTACAAAGAGGGAGGTGTATTCCCTAAATAGTGTATTGCAGGTTGATATGAAATATTCCATCTAATTTCCTTAACTCCATACCATGATGGGTCAACTATGACAAGAAGAGTTGGGTTGGCCATTTCTAATACCTAGTTATATTAATGGGCATTGTTTAAATACTTAATGAGGGACAAACATTTCATGGGATCAAGCACTGAAAATCCACAAAAAACGGAATGCAGTTATTAATTCCCTTTAATCTTTAATTTCAAATTATTCAGATTTGTAATATGTGGTATATGCTTTATCTTCATTTACAATTATCCCTTACGAAGATTGCATTTAAACACTTTTTTGCACCAAGTGTAGTTGTTACGGGGTTAATTTATGCTATCCGTGTTCAGTGTTCATTTTCAGCATGGTCACAACAGGTTAATAACCTGAGCCACTTTAGAGAAAGCTTGACAAGCGTTGAAGTTGAAGGATGTCACAGTTTTTCCCAACACAGCCAGAGTTTCAAGTGTGCTTTTCAGCATTCATGGGACATCACGGGCAAGGAAACCCAGCACAATGCCAAGTAACAGCCACCAAAGAGATCTTCTATAATGGGTTAGCGAGCTACAAATAAGGCTTAGCATTATAGATTGCTAACAACTACTACTGTGTAAAAATATTATTGCAGATATTCTAAGTCAAGCAGGGGGGGGCTGGCACCTTCTAGCCTGCGGGGAAATAAAAGTCGAGCGGCCCCATCGCCACTTGTCCAGCCATATAACTGCCATATAAACTAGCACACACAACCTTACACATTCACTCTACACACTACTACTCCTACACTACTACTCTTACACACACACACACTAAAACTTACTCAATCACAGATCACACCTCTATAGCATCTCCCAAAGCCTCACAAACTTTACTTGCTCCAGAGCCTTTACTTCATATATCTACTCACACACTGTGCTGCACTATTACCGCAAGCTCATGCGACATTGCATTACATGACCCCCACGTGTTCCAGTACCGTTAGTGGTCCTGTTCCAAGGTGGAAATGCTCTGAAGAGTTCTCAGGCCAGACCATGCCTAAGGTCAAGGCATCCATGCTAAATGTGATGTGGAAGCCGGATGGCAGCTCCATAGGAAATAACAGGACAAAAGTGGTAAGAACCTCAGGGTCCTGTCCTGTGCCCACTGTTATTTAAGGTCTTTATTAATGATTCTGGAGTGGGTATTGAAAGGAACATATCAGGATTTGCAGATGACAAAAAAATAGGCACAATAACTTGTGTTGGAGAAATAATTTAATGAAAATGACTTGGGAATAATTGCAGACAGTAAACTTAGCAACAGTCTTCAATGTCATGCAACTGTTGCTAGGGCCAGTAATATATTGTCATGTATATAGGGATATCGACTCACATTGAGGAAAGTATAATTCTGCCTATGTATAAGTCAATGTTTAAACTTCACCTTGAATAGGTATATTGCTCTTAAAGGAACATTCAATTGAAAAACTGCATAGGCAGGCTATTAAATTAATAGGTGGAACTGAACACATTAGTTGTAAAGAAAGAGTAATTTGTTTACACTAGAAAAAAATGCATCTTAGAGCGGATATGATAGCATTATACAAATACATATGGGGAGAATACAAGGCACTCCTTGATGACTTCTTTATTAATGTACAAAGAACAAGATGCCATCAATTCAGACTTAAAGAAAGGAATTTTCACCTAACCCAGCGAAAAGAGTTTGTTGTAGAGTGGACACTAAATTTGTGGAATTCACTTCCCGCAGACGTTGTTCTGTATGAAATTGGATAGATCCCCTTAAAATATGGGCTTGTAAAGCAATAATCATCCTGCTCTGATGAAGGACACTTTTACTGCTTCTCAGTTGCAGTATTTTCACACTATACACTTGATTCCCATCACTGATGTCAAAGCAAGGAGAGACTCCCAAGCTCAAATCTCCAATTAATCTTTGCTGAAAAGCTTAGCATATTTAGTTAGTATATCAGCTAAATGTTTTAATTAATGGTGTGGGGATTTCTGACAGCATTCAAGGAACGGTTATTACATTTCTAAACAAGCAGCAAGGTTTAAAGTGAAGAGTGGTTGTTATACACGACTGTTGTTTTAATATTCAGATTAGTGTTAAAAAGCAGTCCAGCTGCTCAAAAAATGTTTAAAATCCTAATTGAAAGAAAATACATCTCTTTTATCTGTAGTTTTAGCACTGCTGACAGAATTTATCATAGACCTAGAAAACAGTCATATCAAAAGCTTAGTTTTTCTTGAGCTACTGAAAAACACCTCGTATGTATTTTAAGTCTATAGGAGGTGCTACATTATACTTTTTTGCGCTGTAGTATAGATACTTTTGTTTTTACTGCAACATAGTTATTACATCATATTCGAGAGAACATGAAAACAAATATGAATGTTGTATTTTTATTGTTCAAACCGAACATAGAGGCGGATAAACGTACCCGAAGACAAAGACACACAGCATGAAGAATCTTTGTTTCCTCGTGTTCGTATATATTCTAGGCTAGCCTATTAGTTAAGACAAAATCCCTAGATATCTCCTAGCCAATCTCCCAGGTCACTCCCCTCCATACAGGTGCTCTTACGGACCTTTAAATCCTGGCGCCAAAGTCGGGTTTTCCTCTTAGTGATTCCCCGCCCGGATGAAGCCGAGGTGCATCTCGCTGAAACAAACGTCGAGTTACAGTGTTAGGGATTCGTCCAAAGGCGAACACGAAGACGAACAAGAAGACTTTGCCGGCACCCAAGTCTAATAGTTACAGCATTTTTTTTTTACTTTTAAAGATTTCTGATTCAGATTTTTTCATATAGCACATAATTATTAACATAGATTTTATTGCTGCTAGCAAGCTTACGTTGAGGGCCACATGCCATTTAGAATGCTATAGTAACGCATTCAATTAAATTACTAATATTTTTCAATCTATGAGAATATGGAATATAATAGGATAAGTATCCCAGCTACCTGAGGGCAGAATCTGACTTATGGTGGGGTGGCCATTTGGCCTCTTTAATGGGGATTGGATGTTTTGATGAATTATGATTTGGGTTTTCACAACCGGTACAGAAAATAAGCAGTGTGGAAAAGCGGTCAAACACATTTTATCGGGACACTGGGGGTTATAAATACAGAGTACAGATTCGGTGTAACAGGTATGTGTTGCTTCCATTTTCAGATCTGTTATTGTGTAAGTGGAATAGTGAAATAGATAATAAGTCACCTTTTATATAAGAAGTTTTTGTAGAGGCAGTTGTTAGATGTGCAAACACTAAATGTAAGATAGGTGGTTATGAGTGATGACTGTTATGCTTGTTTCATATGCTAGGGAGCACCAGACATTGGCTGGTGATAGTAGCGTACCTAGGGAGCGATCCACCCTGGATGCCACACATCAGGGGGTGACACCAAGCCATCATCGGGTATGCACCACTCCAGAGACAGACTATAATGTCCACCGCTAGAGGAACAGGCACGGTTGGGGAAATGAAGGGAGCAGGAGGTCGGTTAATACGGATCCTGGCAACTGATTCTGTGTGTCGGAAATTGATGTCATATACCGTTGTACAACACTGAAGTCGGGCCCAGCAGGAAAAGTGACGGGAAAGGTAGGGAGACAAAGAGAGAGAGATAGAGAGAGAGAAAGCATTAGTAAGTGTGTGAGAGCGATGGGAGTTATGCTGTATCATTGTCAACACCACTGTCAATGTCTGACTTAATATATAATGATAGCAGTTATGTTGTACCACTTTAAAAGCTTGGCTCAGTGTGTAATGATAGCAGTTGTGCTGTACCACCATCAATGTCTGGCTCAGTATATAGTGATAGGAGTTTGTCATTTGTAGGAGCCAAGACCAACTAGGAGCTAAGCAGATTTAAGTAGAATCTGCTAATAAGCTGCATGTATGCAGTGGCCTTTGTCTTCTCAGGAGATACAGAAGCCTATGATCTTAAGGATCTAAGTGTGTTTAAGGAAATGATAGCCTGGTACTTAATATCCAACAGTCTGATGAACATTAATGAGGTTATAAAGGATCATGCTGAACTTAGTGATAATATTAACTGATCCAAACCTGACATGTTGAAGATGTTAAGTGCTGTACATATTCCTGTCTCTACTGAACATGCTTGCTAGTGGAATTTCACAGTCTGCTTTATACAGCTTACTTGCCAAAGTGCTGACAGTTCTTAAAATGGAATGATTGAAGGTATAGTCACATCCCTTGTAAAAGGGGAGAGGTAGTAATGGAAAATATATTCTTTCAAAGGAGGGACAAGCCATAGGTGTCATGGGTGAAGTTGCTTGCATGTAAAGTGCCTCCACAAAGAGGAGGTAATTTACCGGACAAGCAACCAATATAACACCGTATACAACATCCAGATGGTCTGTTTTTTCATAATAGGAGCTCACCTGTTATATATTTGCATATGGAACCATGTTATAAAACTTTGATCTCTTGATCTGTCAGTATTCCATTTTTATGTGAAACATGTCCTCTGTGAGGCTTGAAGAATGCCTTCCGTAAAGAGTGTCAGTAAGTTAAGTGGTCTAATGTAGGAAAATGTATAGGACTTATCGAATACAAGCTCCCATTAGCCCCCCATTTCAATTATTTGACTGGGCAGCACAATGTTATTATAATTGTGTCTTAATTATACTTGTATGATTATCTTTTATTTATATGGAGCCAACAATTTACAGAGCGGTTCAATTATATCTCATAGTATCTCAAGAACAGATATATATATATACACTATATAGACAATATATATATATGACTTGTACACTAACTTTAAAGCCACTTTAATGACATTGCATTTTAAATACATAGATACTAATATGAAGGTTGTTCCCCCTTTTGCAGCAATAACAACTTCTATTGTTGCCTATTCATTCAGTAGAGCATTTGTGAGGTCAGGCACTGATGTTGGAAGAGAAGGCCTGACTCAAAAGTTCTGATCCAGTTCAAACCAAGGGTGTTCGATGGTGTTGAGGTCAACGCACTCTGTCCAAAAATACATTGTCCAAAATGTCTTGGTATGTCCTCTTCAACATACCAACACATTTTGGACAATGCTATGCTTCCAACTTTGTTTGGGGAAGGCACCTTCTATTCCAACACGACTGAGCCCCAGTGCACTAAGCAAGGTCCGTAAAAACATGGTTAGATGAGTTTGGTGTGAAAGAACTCCACTGGCCCGCACAGAGCCCTGACCTCAACCCTATGGAACACTTTTGGGATGAACTGAAATATAGATTGAGAGCCTGGCTTTCTTGGCCAACATCAGTGTCTGACCTCACCAATGGTCTACTGGATGAATAGGTACTGAAACCTGCAAGGAGGGGTGGGGCAACTCCATTATAATTCATTATATAGGTCTTTTAACAAACCAAATAAGGAATTTAAATATGACAATCGTAATGTATCACATTTCAGATTAAATATTTATGTAATGTTAGTTATGTTTAGCTCATTTTGTTTTCTAAGAGCAATTTGATGTCAGTC
This sequence comes from Spea multiplicata, assembly GCA_009364415.1. Taxonomy (NCBI): domain Eukaryota; kingdom Metazoa; phylum Chordata; class Amphibia; order Anura; family Pelobatidae; genus Spea; species Spea multiplicata. Next base: position 66,726 of record VKOC01016234.1, read on the forward strand.
AGTATGCCTCTCATGAAATGGCCAAAGACCAACCCTTTTTTAAGGGGTATGGCTTTGGCCAGGACTTGGCCAAGTGACTTATTGATATCTTTTTATGTAACTGCATATGGTAGGATATACATTAGAAACATAGAAGAAATATTAAAATCAAGGTAAGATTAACCAGGCCCTGGCTGACCACTGGGCACACTATGCAAATGCTCAGTTGGTCATTAGCCAACACTGCTCTATACACATCTGACCTGCTGCTCCAGCAGCAGATTAAGTATTGTAGTGTGTAGCCACTAGCTTGATATCCCCAACAGCATAAGAACATAGCATGCCATTGGCCGCACTTATGTCATTGGGCGCCTGCAGCCTTAAAGTGCCAGGGCTGCCTTTTCGTTCCAAGTCCTTGTTAGCAATCACACTCTGATCACGCCAAGTCAGCCAGTACATGCTGGAACCTGGGTATGCCTGGGGGTTCATTTATGGCTTCGGCCAAGTGAATTTTTTATTTCGGTTTGGGTCCAGAATTTTCATTTCGGTGCATCCATATCATAAACGTGATGCCTAGCAGATAGAAGAGGCTTTACAGCACGTATATATTTAACCTGATTAATCCAGTGCAGAGCCAACTTCTTCCTTCCACTGTCCACCTGCACCCAAGCAAGCAGAGTGCAAGGGCTTTAGAGAACAGATTGTGCTCTGATGCCAACAGTCCTGGCCCATGTCACATTAGATCATCATTAGGCATCACATTGGCTGCACATGTGCAGTGCCTACTTTACAGGGTTTGCACATGGTAGGACCTAATGTAACATCAACACTTGATTTGAACTTAATATGAATATAAGTGTCTGAAAACATGAAGGAATGTATGGAAACCTACAATAAATGGTGTTGTTTAACTTTATATTAATTATTTATATGTTTGTGTTAACGTGGAATAATAGTTGGGCAGAAGAACACATGCTCCAGAGCCCCATGATCCATCATAATCCCTAATATGGCCTTGATTAAAATGTATATATTTTTGTAATATATGTGTTGTATTTAAACAATTTCATTTATAAAACATACTGAGAGCATGATTCTGATTGTGGTCCCTAACCTCAGCTAGGTCTACATACAAGTACTTGGTGCAAGGCTTAAAAAGGTAATTTTTGGCAACTGGGCTGCAATTGTTTCAAAAGTAGGACTCACTTTTTAAGTCCTTGACAATTTGCAAGTCATAAACAGTAAATATTTTTAGGATGCTCAAAAGAAGATAACCACTCAGACATAAATGATGTAAATGTTTCTTACGTGTAAATATGTATAAGACTTGCATGGGAAAAACTTTCTATAGATGGTCTATATAGCTTATTTTACTATAAAATGAATAACAAATATGTCTACCATTACCATTGGAAAACACACTTTGTTATATAAAGCAGTCTTCCTTTCAGTTAGAAACAAATCTTTTTTTATTCCTACATTAAAAAAATATATAGCTGAAAATGGGATGATCAGTTTTGAATATGAATTATTTGTAAACATACGTGGGTATTATATTCTTCCTCCTTTTAGATGGTGTGACAAACTGACCAGGGACCTCAGGTTGTCCCTCTCCGCCAAGAGACAACTTCTCCCTTCAGGACAATAATTCCCCTCAATCCATAGACAATATCCCCAAGCAAAGTAAAGGGATATCGCTATCCGGTACCCAAATAATCAGGCAAGACTTGTCTTTAGGTACAACAAGAGGAGAACTGATTTATTTTAGACACAGACGGCTGGATATATCCAGCAAAACACACATTAACATAAAAGAAAATATTGGGATACAAACCGCCCCCTTAATCTGCATCCCAGAGACAACAGGGGCAGTAAAGGGATGAATAATACAAAAGGACACAGACACCACTAAAATAAGGAATACACATTGTCTTGATTAGATTGTCTCCCTGTGTAAACAGTTAGGAAATAATAAAATATATTTTTATTAATAACACACAAAAGGATAACATTAACTGAGGGGTAAGGTGACTCTAGGAACGTCACAGTCCCAAAATGCAGGAACCCCAAATCTGTTTCCGAGCTCCACAGTCTTTAGAGTCTCTTATGATTTGGATAACGTGGCACTCATTCCCAGGGCCCATAGTCTGTAGGAAGGAGGCTGGCACTCAGTCCCCTCCAGGAGCCCATGGCATGGAGGCTTCTGTGACAGATGGGGTATAACATTTGCCCATACAATAAAAACTGTTCTTTATTGCTTCTTCATACAACAAAAATCATATCACATTGACATATTATAATGCTGTGATATTGACTGTAATAAAAAGATATCCCTAGGTGTGCATATGGTAGGAGAATGACACAATGAATGAAAGTTAATGTTTATGCATGAGAAAACAATATGAAGTCAAGAAGTGATTTAGGAATATCTAGGTGGAATTTTTGATCTAGTTCTTTGTTTAACAATTTAAGCTTGACATTACAATTAAGATTGCGTGACAAGGTTGCAGCTAAACTCTGTCATGTCTCTAATGAATACTTTACCACCATCTTTAAGACCTGAAATGACCTTTATCACAGCAAGCATAGACTATTTTTCAGTGAGTACTTTTTGTTTTGTGTCTCCTCACTATATTTTGTTAAATTATATGAAAACACTTATAACAAATACCTATGTATCAAGTTTAAGCTATTATAGATGCATGCTGTTGCTTTTAATAAAAAAGTAGGCAAAAAAGGTTGGAGCAATCATAAAATGCACTCTTCAGTTTGTTAAACAGATAAATCTTAGCAGATCTGAGCTAAATTTTAAATTTCTATTGCAATGGCTTATCAATGCCTGCTTTTGTGTCACATGGCAATTAAATGTCGTTGCCCAAAAATAATGTTTATTTATTATATCATAAATTTATATCATATTTGTTTTATAATATTTTAGAAACACAGTCCATTGCTACATATCCCATTATATTTTGAGAACAATAAAGTACGTACTGTAAGCACCAAATGAAAATCTTTTTTTTGTGATAAGAAAATAATCTATAGATGTATTAGTAAGCCATAAATGTAGGTACTTTATTTTTAAGTCACATTGACTTACTATATGACTATATTTTACTTCTTGTTTTGAAAATAATACAGTTCCATATGTTTTATGTAGAGAAACGGGAAGGAGATTTTGTTTCAAGGTTTTTTTTTTCATTTTTTCACAGCTTCTCTGTGAAGTTTACAGTGGCTGTATCAGTAAAAAAAACTGACTGCACCAGAATTGCTGCTACTATCACTAGAATTTTCTAGAAATTACAATAGGCTTTAACAGAACATAAATACAGTAGTTTTCCAAAGCCAAAAAAGTATAAGTAACCAGGTATCATTGATTTTGTTCCATCGTCACTAATTATTTGTCCACTGACTACAGTGCCCTAGGATTCACAGGGTCCTTCTGTATGAATATGTCCAAATAATTAACTCTCACAATGCTTCAAATGTGAATATATAGGCAGATATAGGAAGATGCCACGTTAAACATATTAAGTCATCAGGGGTTTACAGCAACTGTTCTGTAAGATTTTTTAGATGATTTACTTAAAGTACACTTTGGTTAAACTGAAGCAAATGTTTAAAATGGTATTTAGGGTGAATCACACAAGAAGTTATCATAAAATTAAGCTACACCTTGTCACTTTTTCGCTGGGCTATTCAGGAAGGTAATCCCCGCAGAAGTTCTTCTGCCCAGACTACTGCTACCGAGAGGAGACTCTCAGCAGCCGCAGCCCAGGACTTAGATGATCCCAACAGCGGACTACCTCCCACCAGCAGGATATAGTTACTGAGCAAAGGCAACAAGGTGCAGCACTAGACAGATACACGGAGCAGGATGGTCGGACGAGCCAGGGGTCTGATACACGGAGCAGGATAGTCGGCCAGGGGTCTGACACGGAGCAGGATAGTCGGACGAGCCAGGGGTCTGATACACGGAGCAGGATAGTCGGACGAGCCAGGGGTCAAAACCAGAAGACACAAGCAAAGGTACCGAATCGTAGAGCAAACGGGAAGTCAGGAAAGCCAAAGGTCAAATAACAAAGAATTAGCAGGAACGGATAACCAGAAACGAATACCACAACAGGGTGCTTGTGAAAAGCACAGCCAGCTTTTTAAAACTGGCGCCTCTTCACAAGCCCCTCCCGGAGCAGGACCAAAACCACGCCCCCCAGCCGTCCATCAATCCTCCTGCAACGTGCGGCGTGCTCGAGAGGAGGACCGACGACTGGAGAGCGGGTAAGTACACAGGCTCCGGGAACTACTGTTCCCGGAGCCGAATCCTCCCCGTGTCTCACTCCCTCGGGCAGGGGATCGTCCGCTGTCCGGGGAGATGTTTTCCCGGGACCCGCGGACGACCCTCCGCCCGTTACTAACACCGCGAGCGGAGGAACGGCCGCCGTCCCGAACGGCCGGCGTGCGGGAATGGCCGGCCAGGCCTCCTCCCGGCGGCGTCCGGGATCGCGACACGGCTGCCGTCCCGAACGGCCGCCCGCGGGAACTGCGGCCAGCCCTCCTCCCGGCGGCGTCCGGGATCGCGACATTACCCCCCCTTTGAGGGCCGGCCCAAGGCCGACATATACCAGGTTTATGCGGGAATTTCTTATGAAAAGACCGAAGCAAAGCAGGAGCGTGAAGGTCTCGAGCAGGGACCCAGGATCTCTCTTCAGGACCATACCCCTTCCAGTGGACCAGGTAAGAGACGGAGTTCCTAACCTTTTTAGAATCCAAAATAGACTGCACCTCGTATTCCACCTGCGAATCAACAACAACAGGGCGAGGATGGCGAGTCAATTGGGTAAAGCGATTACAGGTGAGGGGTTTGAGTAGAGAAACATGAAAAACCCTGGGTATCCTAAGGGAGGGGGGAAGAATTAATTCATAAGCGACCGGGTTGATTTTGCGACGAATTCGAAAAGGGCCGATATAACGAGGGGCAAATTTCATAGACGGAACTTTAAGCCTAAGGTTCTTAGTGGAGAGCCATACCCTATCGCCATTCATAAAGGAGGGACCCAAACGGCGACGCCGATCCGCATAACGTTTATACTTGTCAGCAGCTAAAACCAGCGAACGGCGCACTCCGTCCCAAACTAACGGTAATTGTTTTAAGTACAGGTCTACGGCCGGAACCTGAGAAGGAGTGAAAGAAGGAGGTAGAGAAGAGGGGTGAAAACCATAATTACAGAAAAAAGGACTAATTTTGGAAGATTCATGAACCGCATTATTCCTAGCAAACTCAGCCCATGGTAGAAGTAAAGCCCAATTGTCCTGGTGATCATTAATAAAAAGGCGTAAAAATTGCTCAAGAGTCTGGTTAGTTCTTTCCGTGATACCGTTAGTTTGGGGGTGGTAGGCCGAGGAGAAGGCTAGGGAAATACCCAGAGAGGTGCAGAAGGTCTTCCAAAAGAGAGCTGTAAATTGTACCCCCCTATCGGACACAACCTGGAGTGGGAGACCATGCAGACGAACGACATGATTAATAAACACAGGAACTAACTCTGGAGCCGAGGGTAACTTGGGAAGCGGAACAAAATGAGCCATTTTGGAAAATCGGTCAACTACTACCCAAATGACGGTAAAACCCTTGGAAGGAGGGAGATCGACGACAAAATCCATCGCTAAATGTGACCACGGGCGAGAGGGTATGGGCAGGGGCAGAAGTAACCCCGAGGGCTTAGCATGAGAATTTTTTGCAGTAGCACACCTAATACACGCGGCGACAAAATCAAGGCAGTCAATATACATAGAAGGCCACCAGAACTGTCTGCAAATGAATCGAAAGGTCCGCTGGGCATTGGGATGACCCGAGGGTAAGGACGCATGAGCCCAGGACATAATGTGTTCCCTGTCACGCTCTGGCACAAACAGAGTATCCATGGGCCATTTAGTATGGACCGGAGCTCGAGACTGGGCTGAGAGAATACGGGATACTAATGGAGAAGACAGGTGAGTGGTGACCGAGGCAATAATCTGTGAAGGAGGTATGATAGGTTCAGGTTCCGATTTGGAGTCCCTGTCGGAGACAAACTGCCTGGATAACGCATCGGCTTTAACATTTCTTGATCCGGGCCGGTACGAAATGATAAACAGAAATCTGGAGAGGAATAATGACCACCTGGCCTGCCTAGGGTTCAGTCTTTTAGCATGACTAAGATATTCCAGGTTCTTATGGTCAGTCAAAATTGTGATGGGATTTCTTGCCCCTTCCAGGAGATGTCTCCACTCTTGAAGCGCCATAACGATACCTAAGAGTTCGCGGTTACCCACATCATAATTCATCTCAGCAGGGGAAAATTTCTTAGAGAAAAAGGCGCACGGGTGAAGCCTGTCATTGAAATCCCTCCTCTGAGAGAGAACTGCTCCGACCCCAACTTCGGAGGCATCAACCTCCACAATAAAAGGTTTAGAGGCATCAGGGTGTCGTAATACCGGGGCAGAAGCAAAGGCCTTCTTAAGGTGGGTAAACGCCTGGATGGCTTCTCTTGACCAATTCTTGCAGTCAACCCCCTTCTTAGTCATGTTAGTGAGAGGGACCACAATCTTAGAAAAGTTCTGGATAAATTTCCTGTAATAGTTCGCAAATCCTAAAAATCGTTGAAGGGGACGCAAAGCCTGAGGTTGCGGCCAATCCGAAATTGCCGCAAGTTTAGTGGGATCCATTTCAAAGCCAGATGCAGAAATAATGAAGCCTAGGAAGGTGACCCGAGGAACCTCGAACTGGCACTTCTCAAGTTTGGCGTAGAGACGATGCTGGCGTAGGCGTTGTAGGGTGATACGAACGTGGAGACGATGGGATTGTATATCGGGGGAATGAATCAGGATATCATCTAAATAGACGATAACAAACTGGAGGGAGATATCGCGGAAAATGTCATTAACAAACTCCTGGAACACAGCTGGAGCATTACATAGTCCAAAGGGCATGACAGTATATTCATAGTGGCCCATACGCGTATTAAAGGCCGTCTTCCATTCATCCCCTTCCCGTATCCGAACCAAATTGTACGCCCCCCTGAGATCCAGCTTCGTGAAAATAGTGGAACCCCGCACCCGGTCAAATAATTCTGGAATGAGGGGTAGTGGGTATTTGTTTTTAACCGTGATACGATTTAGGCCCCGGTAGTCGATACAAGGTCTTAAGCCCCCATCTTTTTTCTCCACAAAGAAAAATCCAGCACCGGCTGGCGAGGTAGACTTTCGGATGAATCCTCTTTCCAAGTTATCTTTGATGTACTCTTCTAGTACTTGAGATTCGGGTAGAGATAATGGATAAATACGACCTCGAGGAGGCAACGTCCCAGGCAAAAGTTCAATAGGACAATCGTAGGGTCTGTGGGGAGGTAAAACCTCTGCTTGTTTCTTGTCAAAAACGTCCTTAAATTCGGAATATGCCAAGGGTATGGGCACGGTGGAAACGGAACGAATGGGGGTGGTGGGAGAAAAACATCGTTGAGGACAGTCCGAGCCCCAACCTAGGATGTCTCCAGTGGACCACTTAATGGCCGGGTTATGAATGCGGAGCCAAGGAAGTCCCAGAACTAAGGGACAGGAGGGAGACGAAATGATATGGAAGGAAATGGTCTCACGATGAAACAGTCCAACAGAAAGAAGCAAAGGAGACGTCTGGTGTGTAATGAAGGAGGGCTGCAAGGGTCGGCCGTCTATAGCAGAGACGGCAATAGGAGGGTATATTTGGACGAGAGGTATCTTCTGTAGGAGAGCAAAGGATTTATCCATAAACGAACCAGCGGCCCCAGAGTCAATCATCGCGGAGGCAGAAACATTTCTTCCGTCCCATTCTAGCGAAGCAGGAACAAGTAAATTGTTACAAAATGGAGGAGCTGAACCAAGCTCACTCGGACAAGGCTCCTTTACTTGGTCCGAGTGCGATCGTTTCCCGGTTTACTGGGACAAGTGCGAACAAAATGGCCCTTAATGCCGCAGTAGAAACAAAGTCCCTCGGATCTCCGGCGAGATCTTTCCATGGTGGAAAGTCTGGTGGTTCCTAATTGCATAGGTTCTTCAGGGGACTCAGAAGACATAGAGGGATTCGAAGGAGAAGGGGACCGGACTTGA